>MOOZ01000479.1:185816-200012 GCA_002930495.1 Cecropterus lyciades | reverse complement strand
AATGTATGTCACGTTACATTTCTTTTAAACGCGGGTGAAACCGCGGGCTCAGCTAGTAATAAATAAATGAATAAAAAAACCTGCCAAGTGCGAGTCGGACTCGCAGGCAAAGGGTTCCGTAGCATTATCATTAATAAAGTTATATCATAATACATAAAGTTGAACAGTTTTCAAACTACCAAATAAAGTTTGTATTTCATAGTGTTTTTATTAATTACAAAGTTATGTTATTCGGTTTTTGAAAAAGCACTATATCTCAAAAACTGTCAATCGTATCTTGTACGAACCAATTTTCGTTGGAAGTTTTTTTGGGGTTCAGTTCCATGTATGGGGAGCCCGCCCAAAATTTATTATGTATTTTATATTTATGTACATAATTTGGAAAGCGGTTTACAGAATACACTTACCTACCAAGTTTCAACTCTATAGTCTGAATAGTCTCCGAATAAAGTGGCTGTGACATACGTACACACGGACAGACAGGCGGACAGTCAGATATGACGAATCTATAAGGGTTCCGTATTTTGTCATTTGGCTACGGAACCCTAAAAACACAAGCTTGTGAATCATCTCGCAGAAATGTATGTCTCCTCCCATCTTACCCCCATCCCTCTCAAGATATCCATCTGCAAACCTTCGAACATGGATACTCAATGCTCAACACTGGTACTATACGTCAAAAATTCAATAAATCAAAAGGAATTGCTACTTCATTTTTTTCAACGTTCAAAACTATTTAACAGCCATCATTCAGCCTGTCAACTTCGACAACGCTATTCAGAGTATAATTACTAGTAATGAGCGTCCAAATATCTCTGGCAAGTCAATATAAAATGCAATAAACTCGGGACTAAAAATAAATTGCGCGCACGAAACAACTTGAGGCGAGATATTAATTTTAAACGAAAATTTAAACGGTTCATTATGTTACAGATTCGCCTTCATTTTCATCTCATCAAGGGCGTGAACACACAGACTGGATTTGGCTATTTACGTAAATAAAGGTAGTTAGACGACCGAGTTATTATAGATGGAAATAAAATTATAAGGACATGATTACGATATTAAAAAAATAGTGTCAAAAAATCACGTATGTTTTTATCGCTGTACCTAGCGATAGGGCTTCCTAATGCTAAGTAGTCACCATCGCCCATAGAAATTTGCAACACCATCGAAGTCAATACCTAGCTGGCTTTGAAAGTGAGCTTTTATTGCAACTTTCTTGATGATCTCCATATCATAGCGCTATATGCGTGTCTGCCCATTTATGTGCCATTCTTAATTCAGCAATAAACAATAAACAACTCGAAGTCAGTCATAGATGCGTTGCTACCTCTGAAGTCTAAATCCAAAGATCTCATGAAAAGGTCGCTGATCTTATTTGCATTTGCTTAAAAATATTATCAACATTATAATATGTATTATATTATATCATTTCTATTATCCTGTTAATTGGTACTCTTACCAGTAGACGGAGTGCACGCCCGTTTACTATACCAAATATCACGTTTCACGAAAAACGTAGGTTTCAAAACACCAGTACTCGCCCTTACACCGAGCAAAGATTGAGCGTAGCAGCTTTTTAATCAAAAACCCAAACTCCTCAAACCCCGAGGACTTGGAAAATACGAATAAAATCGTCAGGTTAGTCGTCGTTTAGCACAGAGAGATACAATACAAAAGACGAGAATATCACATCAACAAATAAAAATCTATATGATATGATATAACTCATATAGAGAATAGTGGAGCAATGTAAGGAAATGTTAGATATTAAATCCCACCTTATTTGTCTTTAGCACACCTATTTCTAAAGCAGTATTCAGTGATGTTATCTGATTTGGAGAAGGGGTAAGTGAAAGACACGATCTACATGAGGAATTCTCCTTAGTACTCAAATTACGCACAAGACCTTAGATAGGAGTTGATAACAGATGTTCCACGCTATCATACAATCAGTGGACTTAGCTACTTCAATCAAAAACCTTTTATAAAAATCAACGCACATAAAAATAAAAAGCCAGTCAAAAACAAAAGCTTAGAAAACGACGAGAATTGGGATGAGAAATTAAACGAACAATAAGTCTCGAATCGCGGCGACGACTCAATGATAAAGGCGTTTGAGGTATTAAGAAAACGTGGGCGAACTTTATCTCGGCTTACGTAACAGCTATATGTGTTGCTATGTCACAAATGAATTAAGGAAAACGTTTTCGCTCTTGTATTTCCCCGTGATAACAATTATTACGTTCTTAGAGACAAAGGACACAGTGGTATAATCGAAAGATAAAAACAGAAAAGCTGACATACAATAATTCATACACAAACATACAAAGCCACTAAGGATATCTGTTCACTATTAGGTAATAACCCAACCCAAGATTCTTTACATAATTAACGGACAGACTAGTATAATCGACTATGCCAAGTAAATAATATAATAAGAAATAGTTAATTACGGTAAATATTTATAAAACGATTGAACGTCATCATTTATCAATTAAATCTTAATCTGACAAACAAATGAGTCTTAAACATGCTAATTTAGAATTTGCTTATAAAGTTTTTGAAATTCCAAATAATGACGTGGCGACGAATTAATGATTAAAGTTACGAAAAGTTAAACGACATTTGTATTTCATGAAACTGACGACAGTTGCCCTTTCATCAAAACAGAACCGGCGAAAGCATTAATCTCAAAAAACGCGCCAAAGTATTAGCAAAAGCGGTTCACCTCTAAATATTCACAGCCCGTAAAAGCTGGGGCAGTTTTGATTTAATCCAGTGCTCATTTTGCCCGGAGTCGGTGTCGGATATGGATGGCTTTTTAGCGCGAGATGATAAATTCATTTTGTTGGTAATATTAACGTGAATTCCAGCCGCCTGCCGCTGCCCGGTATTAATTTACAGATGCTTTGTTCCCGCCGTAATTAGAAGGGAATGTCGAAAAGAAATGTTGGTTTGAAGCCCTCATTAGCGCGCCCGACGACCTCAGCGCTACGACGCTAAGGATCAATTGCCGACGCAATTCTTTCAGTAAAAAAACTCACATCGCACGCTTTTCATTGCAAAACGTTAAAAGTAAAGCCGAGCTAAGCTTGTAGGCTCTTTTAATTCACTACAAAGACGGTTTCCAAAGTTTCAAGGGTAACCGACACATTTTTCTTGAATTTCATCACCGCCACAATGTGATTTAATATTCCGAAGTAGTAAATACTTTCCAAGAAAATCATTTTGGTCGTTAAATCGCAGTTCGAAAGTTATAAAACGGAATCCTCGGCGTTATGCCGTTTCAGAAGTGATTTACAATTGTGATTTTCGAGTTCAAAAAATCCATTGTAAAATGTTTCTCTTTGATTCTTCGATGGATGTGTGTCCGTGCGATACTGGACCTTAAAGGCTCGCGTTTTGAACTTTTGGTGGCGAAAATTGGATGAACGTCAATGTTAACCCCGCTAGCGATAATTGGTGCTCCGCAAAAGTTGGACAGTTGAAAGCATCTGCCACAGCGGATATTGCAGCAGCAAACTTGGGACATTAATGCATTCTTTCGGATTGATCGATGGCGCTTCCTGTCTTCATTTCTCGGGGGCTATAAATCATAACTAGTCCAACAGAATTATAATACCCTTATTATTTTTGCTGAAATATCTAATTAGCCTAAGCCTAAGGCTTCGAAAAATTCGATTTCCTTTGTTTTCCAATCTGAATACAAGAAGTTTGCAAGTATATTCTACATGCCTTTCCCCACTTGTCTGCCTCCAACTGTACTCCTCCTAAAAGACCAAAAGCTTTCTAATCGGCTACAGCCTCTGATAAGGTTTAATTATAACAGTCAATAATAACAGGCCAATCCTCGATGGTTCACCCGCATTCCTAAACATGGAAGGTTTTTTTACCTAAAGATCCAATGTATGCTACATTGGATGCACGTTTGCTACTTCTGCCTAACTGATTAACTCTCACTTCATATTAGAACAGTGGTTCTATTTGAAGTCAATCATAGTTGCGTTGAAAGCCGGCAACCACACCTCACCGAAACACTCGAACAGTTTATCGGTAAAATACGTGTGACGGTGGTACCTCCTCGTATGATACTCGTTCATTTACCATGAAAACCTTGCAAATAAATAACAACTTACCCGCTTATTTAAGTACCTACTTAAGATTTCTAAGAGTGCGGGTAGCGATAATTTGTGTGTATTTTCGTCCAGCAATTATATATTATTTATGTCTTCAACAACGTGTAAATTGGCATAAGTCATAAAAGTCAAGAGAAATATACTGGAATGACACAATAATTATGTAGGAATTGGACGTACGCCAGAATGTATGAATTAGACAAACTCAGTACATCATAAATTTCTTCGTAAATACCAAAACTACCTGTTTTATTTGCTCATGTGTCGTAATTCATGTTGCTTTGTCCGTGAATATTGCTTCGACGATTGACTTAAATTTTCTTAACGTCAATTATTTATTAAAATTATCTTAGCCGAATTATGTATACCCACCAAATTTGTCCAATCGAAACTTTAATTTTCATTGTAAATGATGAAGATGATTTTTAGCAGCAATATAATGATAATAAACAATCATTTACAATTTTATATGTATTTATTTTATTTGTATTTTGTTACAAACATACTTCTTAAAAAACGTCGTATATAAATATATAGAAATACAGAAACGAATACTTATTCACCGAAAATTAATCACTTGACATCAATAAATATCTGTGCGAGAAGATATTTACCAACATAAATTAAGTAGCACGATTCAAAACAAAGTTCTTTTTGAAATGTATAAGATATTTTTTCAAAATACAGATAGTATTTATGGGCGGGAAATCGTTAATACATCCGTTGCTACAATGTCTTATGCTTTTAACGCAAATTATTAGGCACTTACTCTTTAGCGCAAAATAAACTTAAAGTGTAGGGGAAGAACGGAGCAACCAAGGTATTAATAGCCTGACGTTGATAGATAAATCAAATCAAAAGGGAACATAGAGTCGCGACGATATAAATTATTAAAACTCCAAAGACAAAGTTGGAAAGGTTCTGTTACAAATTTACACGCAAATTTGTTGACAAATTTACAAAGGAGTTACAAAGTATCACCGTTGATACAGTGAAACAGCAAAAGTTATATTTTAACGGCAAAGTAAAATATATAAAAATTGCAAAGATACAATCATGAAGCTAATTGTCGTGATAACAATCAAGTAAGTAAATAGTAATGAAGTCAGTTAAAGAGAGATTAGAGAAAAAGAGTCAAAAGTAAAAGCCTAAAATTGTGCCGCTTAATGAGATAAAAGGTCAGACAGAACGGAGTCAAAAGTCAAAGCGTAATATTGATGAGAAATGTCAATTTCACACTTGACGCAAAAAAGTTAAACGAAGTTGCAGCGGCCTTCGTCGAGTTACTGACATTAATAAGTATCTCCATAGGGGAGACAGAGTAGCAACATCATTAATAATTAAAACGCCAGAGAGAAAGTTCGAAAATGTCCTGCCTGCTCCAAATTTATTAGCAAATTGGTTTACGAAGTTACAAGCACTGCTTAAGTTAGTTTGTCCGGTGCTACGCTACTTTGAATTTGGGACAACGGGCTTTTCGAAACATAAAGAAAAATCAACTTAATTATGTGACGTACAAAATATTTACAACATACAATGGAATTTATGCTGTAATAAGATACAAAGTTATGACAATCAAATACATCGAATTATGAACTGTCAATAATTCTGTAAATATGTAATTGCCGACTAACAATGTTGTACTCTTATTGTAAGAAGGCATCTTTACGATTACGATTTATCGATGTTAGTCAGGTCAACGTTTCACCTACGGTTCGGGTGATCTGCTCGCTGGGCCCTCTTGCGTGGGCCTTGCGGGGAAACAGCTTGAAGGCCGTTTCACCTACCTTGAAATAAACAACGCTTATAGCAGTCCTACGGCTAAGATAGGGAAGGATTATAATCCAAAACGGCCGTATTAACCTCAGAAAGTAAGAAATGTAAATATGGCTTACAATATTAATTGAAGCCAGTTTTTTGTAACTTTGCTATAGTAATTGAATCAACTAAATACCTATCTCATCAATCATAAATTAATTTTCATAACCAATATGCTGCAACTACCATATGAAAATAAGTTGGCGAAAAATGTACCCTTGTTGTAATATTTTAGTTCTAAAGTTGGTTCTAAAATTACTGGACCATTATTGCCTTATTCCCATAACTCATGATTAACAAGAAAAGAAAGGCTACTACGAATTGAAATGAAAATAACCAGAACCACTTCAGATTTAAAAGGAACGGCAGCGGTTGGTAAATTATGAGGCGTGCAATCGAAGTTAGACATAATGGTGAAAATTTTCATCCGATTACATACATCATATACTGCAAAATATGATTTTAATACAAGCCAATGGCCCTCAACGTATTAAACAAATAATCACAAAATTTGAAGCGGATACATAAAAAGTAGAGCACCTAATAACATTTTAGCCTAGAGACGAGTGATTTGGTCGTATTGCACCTTTCGAAAATTAATGTGATAATAACTGCCAGACGAAAAATTACGCGTTGATAGGTAAATTTGTAGTGAGTAGCAAATCTTTTGGCAAATAAACAGTTTTGTACTCGATGAATGATTAAACTTTAAAGAACAAATATCAAAGCTACTCACAGCATAAATTCAAATTGTGTAATTTTCGATTACGTTTAGTCTACAAATCGAAATACAGAAGCAACGATATGAAATGCCCTTACAGTATAAAGAGAAACTCGAGTTTTTCTATCTTTACATAGCATTGGGGAATCGAAAGGGACGCCTAATAGCATTAATATTAATGTAGTAACTTAGCGGATGATATTAATTCGGGAAATTCCTGCGGGAGCTCCATTGCCTTGTCTTACAAGTCCCGAATGAAATACGTTTAAGTTGTTGATGTTGCATACTTCGTATTAATAGTCATACTGCAAGATTTAACAATTTATGTCATTAAAGATAGAATCGATGTTATAAATGAAGTAAGAACAACGATTCTAAATAAAAAGTTAACCATATAAATTCATATTTTTTTTATATAAATACTATTGATACTACTGAACTACATGGATATATGTATTGAACGTCGAAATCGAGTGTCAAAAGAAAATTAATTTCGAAATAAATAGATTAGCTACAACGTTAAATATAAAAAATTCCAACTATAACAAATACGAAGATATACACACATTAATGGAAGTAAATTAATTTATGGAATTTGGTTATAGCTTTTTATTTGTTTATAACTAAAAGTAATTTAATCTCCAACATATTTCTCTAAGCAAAAAACTCCAAGTAAGAAAGTTTCCTCTCAACCTCACTTCTAGGTTCTCAACGAGCTTTATTCAATGGAAAGTTTTTATTACAAGTCTTTCCGTATAAACGTTAAGCGGACTTATCTTTTATACGATTTGAGTTTATGGTAATGTGGTAATTTTCTTTAAAGGTTACATTAAATTCAACAGTATAGTTAACAAACAAACATCACAAATGTTTCCATTTCCAAAAACATAAAATTAATAAGTGATGTCAAAATATTTACACAAAAAACATTCAAATTTTAGGAGCATCAAATTTCCGAAAGTAATATCCAAATTGGGAATAACCAAATACATACAGGAAACATGCCAAAAATAAACTGGCGAATGAATGATATAGGAATTCCGTAGTCCACGGACTTTATTGACGTCGGTTGATGGATGGATAGTAGATAGACCGAGTTGGGAATGTAATATGAAAAATTGAAATTGAACATCAAATATTTAATGAATATATGAAAGCATGCGCCACAAACATAAAAAGTTATTTCTATTAAGCGAATCATTGATAGAAATATATTATGCAGGTCAAAAACTGAGAGTCGTGGTTAAATTAAGGTTTATGTTTTTAGGCGGCTTAGAGAAAGCGAGTGCAGGTTCATTTCCTTGTCCTAAAATGTTATAACAATTACTCCAAGTAAAGGCCAATTGAATACGTCAAGGAAACGGCAATAAGTACAAAAACATGAGAAAATAAATTACGTTTAAGGCAGCCAGCATACGTTTATTGAAGGGCATGGAAATTGTAGCTGACGGAGATTGGACTGATGATTGATGGCGAATGGATAGTACGGGAACTTTCTGAAACGGAGCAGATTGATCCTAACTCTGTGTACAATGGAAATACTGTTTATTGAATAAGAAGATAAGGGCCGAATTTATAAACGCATTGTTGGAAATGCTCTAATCTGAAAAAATCTTGAAGACCACAGAGTTAATAAGAAATGGATGTCGGTTGTACTCGTAGTACTTAATCCATGGAAAAAATATCCGGAGCAGACAGATATATTATGTTACTATATTGTTAGGCTTGATTAGAGGTGCTCTGAAGATTATTTTTTTAAGTAATATCAATACATTGATATAAGCTGAATCAGATGTTTAAATTACATTCCCTTTTTTTTTACAACATTGCAGTCAGATTTTTTCTGCTGTGTGTGAATTCCACACAAACATGTGTGTGGAATTCACATACAGCAGAAGTAAATACTTATTATTTCGCATATACCAAGCTTAAGCTCTTTTGACATACATTCTGGATATAAGCTACAAAAGAAATCGTTAGTGTGATTCAGAAAGGGGTACAGCGCCATCTTGTTTTAGCGCCGACAATTGTTTTCTTAACGCATTTTCGTTTCATCGAGTTTCAAATCACAACGATTCTAAAGACGTTTAACTTCAAAAATTCTTTATTCGCAGGAAGTTGTTCATTGCGTAGAACGTTTAATTTAGACATTAATTTATTGGTACGTGCAGAAGATGTACGTGCCGAAACTGTAGGCAGTTTCTAGACAGACAATACCCCGAAATAATAATACCAAAGTCAAGTTTCAATTCATTGTCGTAAAATAAACATTCTCTCTTTGACTTGTTTAGGTAAGAATTCTTGCAATTTTCTTGATGAGTTTTTCTTTCATTTAGGTATACGCAGGTTTCTCTATTCATTTATTCTCTTTCGCGCATGTCTCATTAGGCTGAATGGACGTTTACGTCTCGGGAGAAATTATTCCGCGGTCCCTAAGGAATTAATCTACGCTTTATGTTTCTTGCACTATTTGGCTGTTTGGTGATTGACAGAACGCTACTGTGAGCGCTGTAATGATGAAAATTGTATACTACATGACTGCGGTTTTTGCTTTGGTAAATTTGATCAATTTCAATAGTTACATTCGCAGTAAGCAATCCTGTAAAAATATAACTTTTATTTATATTACAATACTTATTGTTCTTAGTGTAGAGTTAGATGAATAGTGTGCGTTTCTACAAGCCTGAGATTTAAAAAAAAATCCTTGAAGATATGTGAAATCAACAATCCGCTCCATTCGAGGTGGACTTCGGCCGAAAGCACTCTTACTCTATAGTGATAAGTGCATATCCCACATAGAACAGGGGTTCTACCTGGAGTCAATTACAGATGTGTTGCCACTCACTAAGACGGTCGCTTTCAATGTAATTCACCAGGCTTCCACACCCATACAATAAACGCTTTCACTCCTTAAATAGGTGTGCGGTTGTCCCTGGTCAAACCATACCGACTATACAACCATGCAAGTTACTACTAACATGAATCCGTTCAACGTTTCAACTTACTCCTCAAATTTAGCATTTGCATTTGTAATCGACCTCATGAAAAACTTAAACCTATTCGGAACGATTATCACTTGACAACAGATGACACATAACGGGCAAACTATTTCGTCAAATTTTACTTGAATGTCAAAAAAATCAATGTTCTCAATACGCCTACGTTACAGTGCTAAAATACAATCATACCTTTTAATACCCTACTTCAGATCCCTCCTCAGATTATACCTAGACCTTATCAGATACAGCCGAAGAGGATCATCAAGCGGATATTACAAACTGAGCTCAAAGGCAAAGAATTTGCAAAAAAAAATGAAGCCTAATTTAATTTTAAGATCAGCTAGATATTATGTAGTATTAAAACTTAAGACTATGTTACCTTTTGCTTTAACTTGAGTACTTAATAGATAGACTTCATCCCCTCCTTCCTCATAAACACATATGTTTATCATTTTATGTTAATGAGTGTTTATGAGGTGGTACATAAAATTAAAATCTGTGTACCATTTTTTTCTATGTATGAAGACTCTATTCATTTATAAAATTAGTTTAGAAGCTATACTTGTGGATATTTTAAGTACAGGTATACCTGTGTACTTATTTTATTTAATACCCTTTTTTCGTGGAAAATCCCATCAGTTTGAGTTCCGCTTGGCCGCGGGGGCATCTAACGGGAAAATAAAATACCGCTAAAATCCCACGATGTTCTTCTGGACGCCCTTTGTCAGTATCGCGGGTAAGGCTAGCACTCGGTCGTGGCCCCGACTATTTTATCAGCCGCGAATATTCGAAACATGTTTCGTTCATAATTTTATGTTTGCAAATTCAGGACCAATTCAAAATTCTTGGAATACACCACACGTATTACTCATCCTTGACTATCTAGGATACTGACGACCCGCTAAGCGGAACGGTCACCATACCATTCTGACACGCAGTGGATTACGGATTCGATTCACGAGCAGATACACATTTAAATGGTGCTTTTAGCTTTCTACTCTGAGTCTGAGTGCCAAGGCATTGACGACACAGAAAAATATCCAAGCAGAAGTCTATGAGTATAGAAAGCATTGAATGTAAGTTTCATAGAAGTATCAATTTTAGGTACACATACGCATTCAACAGTCTTTTTCTTTAAATGTATTAGAGTTTTGTCATTTACACCATGCACTTACAAGTGAAGAACAGCTCCGCCCACCCGGGGCACGGAAATTACTGACATTCCGCTGCGAAGCGCCAGTAAATTCTTTGTACGAGTCCTGGAATATTCCTTTATTGTCTTTTTGCGAGTTCTGTGCCTCGAATATAGTTGAAATGTTGGAAACAGATGCTTTATCTAAGGTTAGCTTTTATCTCAATTGTTACGAGAGATTTCGTGCGTTTTGCTCAGCACTGGTCGGTCGGTTTTACTTTATCGAGAAGAACTATAAAAACTTTATATTTGATGAAATTTAACCAGCATATAACGATATATCATTAGATATTATCTAAGGTATATAATATCGGTTTACATTTACCTACCGAAAATTTGCTGTTTAGGGCTATTCTTAGGCGTAAACGCTTCAGAATAATCCAGTACGTTACGTTCAAACATTACGTTATGTATCGTAAACATTACGAAATTAAATATGAATCATTAATAATTTGTACAAATCCTTTCCGATATACATTAAATACTCACGATTATATAAACTAGTTGCCCTTCGCAGCGGTCGAAATTCGACCGTTATTAAACCGATTTTTTTTTCTACTACATAGCTTTTTATACGTATTTTCCTCTGTACATTAATTTTAAAATTATTTTTTAAAATGGCATTATAGGAAATGATTCAATAAGCTGTATTTAAAAACAATAACGCGTTATTTGACATACACATCTGACATATTATGACAATGTCAGCAACAAAGTCACTGTGTCACAAATACGTATACGTGTGTTTGTGTGTGTCAAATGCATGGTAGTGTGTGTAATGTTTTATTTATTGATTTAATGTACTTTATAATCATTATTATTAAAAAATATTAGCGTTCTGCACTTGTCCTATATATAAACTTTAACAATTTTTGTAAAAAGGGGTCCAAAGTTTTTGCTTCACGTATTAATATAATGATTAAAGTATTGGAATAAGATAATGGCCTCTAATAAACACATATAGACGTAACATATTTCACTGTTTAACACACGTTACCTACTAGGGACATTCAGATACAAGTAAATACGAGTATGTACCCGATACATTTGTTTCGATACCAGATACTTTTAACATCCATATAAATCTTGCGATACTAACTACTATCGAAACGAAAGTAATTGGTATCGAATCGAATGAAACAGTACGAGTTATTTAACAATTTTTGATTTTTGAACGCACCTTTCTTCGTGAACAAGTCAGACTATAGAATGGGATGTAATGTAATTAATATTTCCCTGGTTGTATAAGTTTACCCTAAAACATTTAATTGTTGTTGCAACATCAGTTCCAAGTACTTATTTTCCAAAACGGGTGCAACAATGTCACACACAAGGAACATAATAACTTGTAATTAATAAATCTGTGGCTATTATTTTGGAATTTGTTAAACATCTATCACTGCCAAGATTATTTTGTCTTTTTATATAAGTATTCATATAAAAATAAAATGAATCGATATGAGTAAATATCGATACTTTAAGGGTACTCAAATGCGTAGTATCGAAAAACAATGTACTACTTAAATTAGTAAGTATGGGTACGGAACGTCTGTAATACCTACTACGAAAAAATATCTATAGTCCAGATATTACTTAGCTATGTTCTGAAGTAAAGCTTTCCGCACATATCCAAAGTAAAGTAAAAATATCATGAATATATTATTAGATCCCATATGCATTCGGCTCCCGCGGTCCCATTCATTATGGATGCGTAATCCGATTCCGGGAATGAACGAACTGTCCTTACAAAACTCGTCCGTAAAACCTCTTATGTGCTCTATGAGGTCTAAGTCTCTTTTAACGAAGCCGCGAAGGTCACCATTCAGTTTATAACGTACTTGTTGAAGTACTCGTGCTCTGCTACGGGATATAAAATAGTCGTCATCTTTAATTAGTGAAAAATATCGAAATTATAAGTGGACTATAAGTTGACTAGGCTTACCTAGTTTTTCATTACAGCTTACTTATAAGCTTATAGAAATTTTTCATTACAGCTTACTTATAAGCTGTAATGTAAAATTTCATGTAAATCGGACCAGTGGTTCTTGCGTGACTGAGTAACAAGCACACCATCTTATTTCCATATATTAGTATAGATATACATTTTACTTACTTTAGTTCTTATTCTATCTTCATCTATATTATATTATACGATAGAACTACCCGTTTCTCATGGTTTAAAAAAACGTACGACATACATACATATATATAAATATATATATAATACAAGGGTCATTCTGCTCAGTATCATCATCATCAGTTGTAACAGGTTTAGTGGGCGTAACTTAGCAAGTAATGAAATATATTTCCGTGTATTTCCGTGTATTGTAGAGCTTTAATGCAATATAAAATATTAAACAAAGATTTCACAATCAATTATTAATTGAAATAAACATATAACCTCGCATCGTATACCTAGTTGTCAAGTCAGCCTCCATGCACTTCCTCCTATATATATATATATATGTATATGTATAAACGGTTGTAAATAATAGAGATATATGTTATTATTAGGTTATTATTAGGTCCCTCTTCGGACATTACGTGGGTAGTCGAGCAAAGAGATACAGAAAATACTCTATAACCAATTTCATTACGTTAAGAATGTAGCACAATATAAACCACAACGAGCAAACGAAACGAATAACAGTTCTTAGAGTGGAGTGTACCACTCTCCACGACGGCAGCATGGAAACCAGGGTCTTTTCACTTAGTACATTTTACCACTAGGACAAAATCATAAGCGTAAAAGTAGATCGAACTTTAGATAACAGGCGTTGTATTAAATTTCTTCTGAAATAAAAATAAATACAATTCATAATTAAATCATAATTTGAAAATCAGTCCATACATTTTTATTTTATTTTAGGATTTCATCCGTTTTATTTTCAAAGATTTTTGACTAAATGAATAAATTTTATTTGTTGAATAAAACTCGTTCCATTCCACTTTCTTTGTAGTGCCCATCATATTTAGTATTTTATTTATATGTATAGATTCGACATATATTACTGTCACGCCATTTATTTTCTAATTTATGTTACCTACCTACCTATCTAATAATAACAAATCAAAATTGCATTCAAATTATTTAGTATATATTTGAACTTTTTAGGGCACCATCTATCGTAACATCTCATCAATGGAACGTTATCAATTAAATAAAATGGCTGTCAATGTCAAATGTTGATATTCAAATTCAAATTCTTCCGATTCTTTGTGCGCTTGCTCTTGTGGTGTTCATGGTGTTTTGATCGATAGTTCGTGATTTCTCTCGACGACCCTGCCTTTTTATGGATTTTGGTAACGCTGTTTTATCTCATT
>MOOZ01000479.1:173900-185121 GCA_002930495.1 Cecropterus lyciades | reverse complement strand
AAATATAATATTTATTCTTATCCAAATAAATACATAAATTAGTTTTCTTTGTAGTAACTAATACACGGGTGAAACCGTGGGGCGCAGCTAGTAATATATATATAGATATACCTATATTCGTTATAGTTTTAGTTATATCTATAACATCTTGTAAATACAACTCTGCTCAATAGATGGCGTTGAATGAAAACATGGACTGATGACTCTATACCCGTATATATGATGTACTCTGTGATGGAAACTGAGCGCCGTACCGCCTCACCTAGACTCAGTTGTAGCACGAAGTTATCATAGTGTCGATCGACGTCATCGCGACGGTGCTGCCATCTGTCAGAACTCGTGCTGCGCTTCGTTTACCGTCAAAACTAATGTCTGTCTCCGACATATAGATTACATGTTACCTCAAAATATGGACTGTAAATAAATTTTCTTTACTTTTCACTAGAATAAAATTTGTGAGTACCCTCGCAAGCCTACACAAGCAAATACAAGACATTTCATTTCATTAAACTAATACATAACTTTGCTTACATTAATTAGGGTTAATTACTTCTCGATTCCACTTATTTAGACACCCCGTTACGGGTGTTTAATTAAGGTGGGATTTTATAATTCGAAGGTGTTGACGTAATTAAGGGTTTTATTACGATTTAACGAAGCCTCAATTTAATGAGGCAGAGAGGGTTAACTCAATTGGGATATAATTAAGCTAGTGTGAAGGGTTGAACTAGTCTTTTGTGTTAGTTGTATACAATTACTTCTATACACGTGGCTCCACCACGGGTCACCATACCGCTCTGACACGCAGTGGGTGCCGGGTTCTATCCCCGGCCAGACAGACATCTGAATGATGAGTTTAGATTTCTGTTCTGGGTCTGGGTGTTTGTGTATTCGTCTTTGTGTGTCCATGGCTTCCATGACACAGGAGAAAATCCTACTGTGGGGTTATGAGTGTGGAAAGCGTTTATGTTTATTTTATGTTTAATTACTACATGTAATTTTTTGTTGCATTTTTACAAAATTGAGGTACTCTTCTGAACCTGTTGGGCGCTGCTGTCCATATCATAGCTGTTGTCTCTTAGTCACCTCCTACGACATCCACGGGAAGAGAGCGAGTGGTGGTATTTAAACCGATACCACACGGCACACGTACCGTGCGTATGGAGTTTCAATTGGCCCTCGGGAGCAGCAACGAATTAGTATAATCTATTAAAGAAGAAGTCCCGTTCTGTGAGTGCTATAGATGTGCATGTCGGTGGCGTTGACTAATTTATATCAAATGCTCGTTAGCAGATTCATTTCATGACGACCCGCGTGGCGGAGTTGTCACAATACAGATCTGACACGCAGTGGGTCCCGGGTTCGATCCCCGGCCAGACAGATATCTGAATGATGAGTTTGTACTTCTGTTCTGGGTCTGGGTGTTTGTGTATTTGTTTTTCTATAGAACCAATAGTATACTTGTATACTAAACGTTAAAGCATCATAACAGAAAACTAACAAATTGATGTAAAGCATCTTTAGATCGCTGATTTGAAACTCGGTGAAACGAAAATACGTAAGCAATTGTCAGCACTACAACTAGATGGCGTTGTATCACTTTCTAAATCACGCTAACGATTTTACTTCGTAGTTTGTATAAGAGCTCAAGATTTGGAAAAACATAAGTTCTAATACCCTTTTTATTTCTGATGTGTATGAATAACACACCCACGCTTTTTAGGGTTCCGTAGCCAAATAGCAAAAATCGGAACCCTTATAGAATCATCATGTCTTTCCGTCCGACCGTCTGTCCATATGTCACAGCCACTTTATTCGGAAACTATTAAGACTACAGAGTTGAAACTTGGCAGGTAAGTGTATTCTGTAAACCGCTTTCCAAATTATACACAAAAATAAAAAATATATTAAATTTAGGGGGAGTCCCCATACATGGAACTGAAAGGCAAAAAAACAAATTTTATCTTACCTACACGTGTGGGTAAGATGAAATTTGTTTGGGTGGCTATAAAAAAGTCTTCAAAAATGACATTGAGGTTTCTAAAACTATTTTATCTCAAAGTCGATTGTTTGAGAGATAAGTCCTTTCAAAACGGTAAACTATCTGTGTCCCTCCCCCCTCCCCCCTAACTTTTAAACTAAGAGAGTGCAAAATCTCGAAAAAACATATGTTGTAGATGTCAAAGAAAACTTTCAACGAAAATTGGTATGAACAAGATACGGTTGACAGTTTTTGAGTTATTTCAAAAACACTATGAAAAACAAATTTATATTAATAGGAAAACTGTTCAACTTCATGTTTATGACATAACTTTATTATTGATAATGCTACGGAACCCTTCGCCTGCGAGTCCGACTCGTACTTGGCAGGTTTTTATTTCTAAGTCTTGGTTTAAAAGGAAAACAAACTCCTAATACGATCGATACCGTTATAGCCAAGTGCCAGCTAATCCCATTAAACTATAATCGGGTTCAAATCTTAGCGGGAGGCGAAGCTGATAGTTTCTCCACATGCTTTTACGAAACCACTAGATCGCATCGACTACACTATAGTAGGTACGGCCGTGTTAATACGTACCTATTGATACTTTAGTATCCAGAGTTACGTAAGGCACAAGGGAAACTTATTTTCATTAAATACTCAAATAAAAGTTAACATTCGTTTTTTTTCTTTTTAATATGTTACGGGTACTCGTAATATGTGGTTTTTAATTTCTTGTTGCCGATATTTCGTGCAGTTACATGGATCGTGGTCACGGCGAGAACTGGCGAAATCGTTCTGTTTTTTAGCGAATACGCTTGTATCATGTATAATGTATCAATTCGCGATAATATTAGTCTAAAATCAAATATACGTTTTGTTATAGAAGGAGCCACGAGACAGTGAGAAAGGCGCCCAAATGATTTTTTTTCTGCAGATTTGCCATGGACATATGTAATCAAATATATAAAAATACTAGGTTATCCCTGCGGCCTGCCCGTTTCCGTCACATTTACGGTAATGAGTATTTTGTGTCAATCTTGGTCATAAACTATCTGTGTGCCAAACAGCGAAATCCAATCAGTACCAGTTTTTGCGTGAAAGAGTAACAAAAACTAACATCCTCACAAACTTTAGAATTTATAATATTAGTAAGAGATAAGTCCTATTTAAGTAAGATAAGTCCTTATTACAAATTAATTGCGGCTCTTACTCCAATAGTGACTTAGATAGCTTAACACTGGTATAATTCTCTTACTAAACCCATCAAACCAGAACGGAAATATTAATTAATTCGCGGTACTTACTACGTAGAAATGGATTTCGCATTTATGATTCACATAATTTATTTGGGGTTTATTTTTTTCATTTACACTTATCTATTTATTCCATTAGTAGAAATTTAAAAAGTAACAATGAGAGAAAAGACTAGAAATTTAGTTAACGAGTACGACTCTAGCTAGCAATATTTAGCTTCGAATATATATTTTTTTAGCATGGTAAAAAACAAGTTTTTAATATTATTTAGATGTATGGTTAAACAACTGGGAGAAGCATCACAAGCGCCATCTATCAACAAACTGCGTAACTGTTTAGCTTCCATTTAATATTAGGTTAACATAGGTCAAACAGATTTTTTGTTTACAAGTATGATACTAGATAGCGGTATTTAACTTCGAATTGAAATTTGAATCTAATCAAGAATCCATTTTTTTATTAGTAGATTTGTTTTATGAAAAACAACGAACAAATAAAAATGCAAGTATTCTAAAAAGCAGCTGACTTGCAAAAAGCGCCATCTATCGCCTAATTATGTACCTGCTTAGCACGCTAGTGTTTCGAACTTCCAAGCAATAACACCACTGGCTAATAGATGGCGCTGATACTCAAAATAAAACGCATTGACATAACCATTTTTTTAATATCTCCAGATGTATTAATTTTAATCTAATTTAACTAAATGATATTTTGTTTTAAATTAACTTGACTAATCACTTACCTGTATATCAGCGTCGACCATCAGACTCGCCTCCCAGAAGTCTTCAATGTTCTCAGGAAAATCACAGTCCCTCGAGGGATCGGGGCTCAAGCATGGTTTCCTTGTCTTGAAGACAAAGATGAGGCCACCGTCTTCCTCCTCAGGACGCCAGGAACCACACATAGTTGCAACTGTTCTCTGTTGGACGTCAGAGCCATTGCCACTATCCAAAGTCACCTTAAATTTCTTCACCGGAGTATGTTCCAAGTCCAAATCACTTTTCACTTTGGAAGCAGTCGCCATTTTAAAATACTTTTGTAAATTAAATCTTAATTTTATTAACGGAAATTTACTGTAATAAGTTTGTTTCAATATATTTACTGACTTTGTGACAAATGTTTTAAACATAGACACAGTGTTAAAGAAATTTATAAGAAAGCTAGACCAGGGCTAACTAATAGCCCCTAATTGACTAAAACACTACAAATACTAAGATTCCTTTACTTGCTAAGATTAATTAACTTAAATTTAATATTTAAAAAGCAAAATAATACGCGCAAAGTTAATACTAAACAAATGTTAGAATTTTAAAACTATACAACTAATTAAAATATGAAAGTTTGGAGAGTTAAACACTAAAATTATAGTAACACATACAGTAAGACTTTATAAAATAATCATAATTAAAATTTGGAAGAGTTTTAAGTACCGGGAAGTTAATTTTTAAATTTGTAGGTTAGCTTGCCGTATGCCGATTCGCCGCGGCGCCAATCAGCTGTTCAAATTTATACTTACGGTTTGACAACTGACATTATGACAGTAAGTTGAAAATATGACATTGCTAGATTAAAATATTGTTATAATAAACCTGCCATACACTATTTTATTTCAAAGTAAGTTTACTCTTCTTATCATAAAATTAATAATTTTCTAATTTATAAACAGTTCCAATAAAAAACTTAAGGATAGCGAAGTACATTTCTCCCCTGTAACAATAATGTAACACTGCCATCTATACACGTATTACGAAAGTTCTATGCTTTCTTCGTTTTTGTCTTACTTACGTAGTTACTATAAGTTATAATAGATGACGCATGCTTCTATAATTAACAACTGCTAAATGTGACAAATGTAAGGATGAACATTGTATATGCTGTTGCTTATATTTATCAAATAAATATAAATTTTCCAGTTTAATAAAATGAGAACACGTTATCCTGCCACAGTGAACTAGAAATAGGTATAACAAAGCTTTTAGAGCAAAATATCTAATCAGTTTGTTCATTACACTAAAGTTTTAGATCTTTCTAGGTGCACAGATAGCCCCGTCAAATTGTTCGAAACTAAATGATATCTTTACCTATTTCTTCCACGGTCGTAAATTATGTAAATGATTTCTTCTACATTACTTTGCTATAATATAAATTAAGCATATAAAAAGGAAAAGTGATTAGATGTACATAAAAGGGCATAAGTATCTTAAGCAAAATTATCGTCCTTATCAAGATGATGTTACCTAAATAAACAAGCTTACCTTATTGGTATGTACGTACGTACTTAAACTTCCCGAAATTTTAAACATCGTTACGATTACATTACGATTTGCCTACCCGCCTAAGTTACCTTTGTAGAGACACACAATATTTATTCACGTGTAACTTGAGCAAAACCAATTTCAAAACAAGCGAAAATGCCTCGAGGTTGGCTTTCCAATTCAAATTTCTGTTTGTGTAGCTTCTATTTTTTCCTAACCCCTTTTTCGATGTAAATAAGTACGATGGGGTTAGCCGTCTAAGCGATTCTTTTACTGTTTGCAGTTAAAACGACCCATGTTTTTGTTGGAACAACCTTTTTACTTCGTTGATTGTGTTTTGAAACCATTTGGTTGCCAAAAGACTACCTAAATTGGTCTTAACCTTTGCTGTAAACTACATATTGGATGTCACGTTTGTATACAGGCATGGACACTAGCGGATCTGGGGGTCAGTGACTCCAACTATTCTCCCTTCTTAAATCTAAAAGTTAGCTTGATCCGTCACATGACCTGATATCGGATACCTTAGCCAGCCTAATTCTAAAAGACCAGTATAGGGAGACGGACCAGGTAAGCAATACTCAGCTTAGCAACGCATCTGTGGCCAACCTAAATTAAGACTGGTCTTATCTGGGGTAGCTTACAGATGTCCGTAGGCGCCAGGAGCCACATATCATTGCACGTCCGTTTGCTACTTGAACACTTTTTATAAAAAAACTGCTTATCGAAACACTTTTTTTCTTTGGCTTCTGGCTCATCCGGAGTGTTCGACCCCTCGAAGGTTACATGTGCGATTTGTGTCGATAAAAGTCTGACCGGTATTGGTACTCTGCTGACCGGCACTATCCACTATGTCCGACAAGGGACATAAAATCCATTTTTTTATAAATTGTTATTGTGCTCTATTTTATGTATTATTGATCGGATTGGTTGTATTAATTATAGAATAATAACTATCTTAAGATATGTTTCCCTAGGAAAACATTATTAATCATTTAAAATTTGATATTTCAGTACTTTGTTTTTGACCTTGCGTAGGTGACTAGTATCCAAT
The DNA here is from genome assembly GCA_002930495.1 of Cecropterus lyciades. Taxonomy (NCBI): domain Eukaryota; kingdom Metazoa; phylum Arthropoda; class Insecta; order Lepidoptera; family Hesperiidae; genus Cecropterus; species Cecropterus lyciades. The sequence continues at coordinate 178,574 of MOOZ01000479.1, read as the reverse complement.
GAAGTGTAAAAAAGACGTATAAATACAAATAAACAGAAAATATTTTTGTCACTTTTATAACTTCTCATGTCTTTTCACCTTAAACTACCGTGTTCTATAAAAACTTGAAGAACATCTCAATTTAGCTATGTGTTTGTTAAAGTTGGACTTGCTACGTCATTCCCGTCCAGTTCATTTGTTGTTCTCCCATCACCCCATTCAATACTGATTCTTTCCAGACTTAACTGCTTGTCATTGTTTACGAGGTAGGTACTCATTTCTAATAGAAAGTGCTTAAAAGTGCTTCCTAATTAGGGTTTACATCCGTCATTTTTTAAGTAAGTGAAGTAGCAAACGAGCATGCAGTCCATCTGATGGTAAGTGGCTACTGCCAGTGATGGACATCTGTAAGCAACTGCATACAAAACAGGGTTTCTATCTGAAGTCAAAGATGCGTTGCTACTCCCGAGAACTAAGATGGTTGTGTAATATGAAAGTGAGCTGATAATTTCACCCTTCCACCGAAACGCAGGAAATGTTTCAACCATTCTACCACCTTTCAAATGCATTGTCATATGCATATTTGGCTTTTATCGGTCGTGTTATCCAAATATTTATAGGTAAGTTTATTTTTATAGTATGGAAGTAGCAAACGAGCCTGCAGCCCATCTGATGGTAAGTGGCTACTGCGGCCCATGGACATCTGTAATCAACCCTAGGTAAGATCAAAGTATCACCTAAGGTTAGCCACAGATGCGTTGCTACCCCTGAGGACTAAGATGGAGTGCGGTCGTATACCGTCGTAAAGACTAGACGGTGTGGTGAGCCCAACTACCCACCTGGGTGAAGCCCGATGGGGCAACGCGCTCAGAGGACTCCGGTTACTTTCCGTTGGAGATCCCGGAGTCCTATTCGCAGTGCTGACGACGGCCACCGAAGGGATTTTAGTGCGGTAAAAGTCCTATATAACCTGTCGTCGGTTCTATGGCCCCGGGTACCTTTTGAAGGCTTCTACTTCGAAAACAATAAGAATGTAACAGATAATTTATAAGACATAATATCATCATATTTTGACAAAAAAAAGCAGCTACACACTCACGCAATTTCATTAGCGCATGATATATCGCCGGCTGTCCACTCGCTCGATTGGATCTGTCGTCATAATCAGTCGCGCGACATCTGTAAAGTATCAACTAAATGATTCGCCGCATGACAAATGGACGCACCTTAATAGTCGCCCCTCGTGGGATATGTAGGTGGCTAGAAAGAAAGCGATTATAAGTGACAAGAGTAGTAAGCGTTTGGTCAGCATTGAAATAAAATTTTGTAAGTTTCGTAGAAAGATCTCGCCGGGTTACTATGTAGTAAGGGTTCTATTAAATTGTCATAATTATAATAATCCAATTTATTTTAACTGTGATCTTATTAATACGATTTTTCGTTCTTTAATATTTATGACGATTTGTAAATTTTATTGACTTACATATCTGTATTTCTCTATTATATCACAACCTTATACGTCATAATTTGAACTACAACTACTTTTATAATTAAAATAGGTATGACAGTTACCCTCTAAATTAAAACTATAAATAAAATAAAGTACCAAATTATTATCCCGTGGAAATGTACTTAACTAGCATAACTTAAGTTCCTATCAATTTTTTTAAGTACTTGGACATAATTATTAATACAACAACATTAATTCATTTAATCGGTCATTGTTTATACGTACTTCTGTAAGTCCCCCATAAATATGTTTTACTTTTAATATAATATACTTTTCTAAGTATAACTGTATTGTTAATAATTTATACTCCTCTAAGTGCCAAATATTTATATTTTTACGTTAAATTAACTTAGATTTTAATGGCCCGACACGCTACAATGTATGCCCGTATAAGATGGCGAAGAAGAACACTTGTATTAAGGTTTTTCTGGACATAACACGTCGCGAACAATCTTGTCGTGAGTGTGGTGCCTGCTTTATAACACCGACCGTTTCTGGGACGACTATTTATATTTTTGTCACACAAAATAAAATACTGCGTTTATTACATTCTGGCACTCAAGTTATTATTACAATAATAATTAATATTAAGAGAGGGTGAGTTAAAGGTGCAGTTTAGCTGGTTTGCTAGTAAGGTTGTATTATTACATCTATCGCACATAACATCATACTGCTTGTGGAAAAATATATTTAGAACTAATCACGAAGGATCTTTTTCATGTGAAATCAATTCGAGGTCTACTGCTGGACATAGTTCTCCCTTAAACGGCGCCACTCCAAGCGGTCTTGTGCCTTCTGAATCCAACGGTTTCCCGCTGTCTTCTTAAGGTCATCGGTTCACCTGGTCGGGGGGCGACCTGTGCTCCTTTTGCCTAAACGTGGTCGCCACTCGAGGACCTTTCTTACCCATCGGTTATCGGTCCTTCGAGCGATGTGGCCGGCCCGTTGCCACTTCAGCTTCCTAATTTTGAGAGCTATGTCGGTAAGCTTAGTTCGTCTACGTATTCCAAGCATGGCTATTTCCATAGCATGTTGAGCGACCCTGAGCTTTCGAATGAGGCCTACAGTGAAAGACCACGTTTCGACGCCATAGGTCATCAGTGGCCACACACATTGCTCGAATAATTTCGACTTCAGGCACTCAGGAATTTTGGACGAGAAGATACCACGTAATTTCCCGAACGCAGCCCAGCCGAGTTGGATTCTTCGAGTGTCCTCCCTCTCGAAGTTGGACTTACCCGTACGGATCGTTTGTCCCAGGTAAATGTACTCGTCGACAACTTCGAGAGGAATGCCGTCTACAGCCGGTAGCTGTTGACGGGTGTGACATGGACGTTAGACATGATTTTTGTCTTCTCCATGTTCATCTTAAGACCCACCCATTGTGAGGTACTATTGAACATGTGAAATGGATGCAGCAAATTAGTAAGTAGCCTGTCCTATGTTAAGTGTTATCAAACTAAAATAGGACAAGTCCTTAGTTCGTGTTCAAAAGTTTTGCTGTTAATAATCTTAGTCGCGGTTTTAAGCTAGAAATTTAAACGCTACCCTTCGCGGGTAGATACTAATACTTAGTAAAGATATTTTAAACTATTAATATACTATCTTATTTATTAGTATTATTGTTAAAGCTTTGCTCATCTTCCCAGATATGATATTATTATAAAAACATAACTGTATCCAACTTAGTCCTCGAGAAAACAACGCATCTGTATTTGACTTCAAATAGAACCATTATTCTGTATGAAGATGCTTACAGTTCATGGGCGGCAGTGACCACTTACTATAAACTGGCATGTTAGTTCGTGGACTTATATTTCAATCATATAAAAAACTAGGATGACGAAACGAATGAAGAACGAATGAAGACGAATGATGAAAATACTTCAGGAGACCTACGTTTGAAAGCTAATAGATCAATAAGACTAACTAATAAGACTGTATACTAAGAATAAATATACAATATAGGTACTAAGAATAAATGAAACGTTGTCTTTATCATTGATGCTTTGCCTATAAGCTAAAGTTAAAGTAACTACAACATTCAGCAAAACATTCGCCAAACGTCCCCAGAATGTTTGGTGCCTGGTGGGAAATCCATCCAGAACTATGCACTATTTTTGGCAAACTAGTTGTCAGGTAGCGTCCGTCAGAATTAGCGTCCGCTGTAACTGCCGCTGAGCGCCGCGACCGTAAATTAGATCCCACTCCGCCAGTACAAGGGTTGAATACGTTTCCATTGATGCACGTTATGTCATTCGTTATTTTTCTCGTTTGTTTCTCTATGTACGATTTGAGGTACTGTTATGCGGCCTTCTCTGACAGTCTTTTTAAAAAGAACTACTTTTACCACTAAACTATTTTATTAATTTTATTCACAAAATTACCACTGACTTTATGATTTCCTAAGTCTTTCGAGACTGGCTAATCGCGACGGTGTCCAAGTACTAACTGGCTGATTTTATTAAAGAAATAATGCACTACAAATTTTGATGATTGAGCAAATTCCAATGCATGGAAATATCCATTTTATGAAATGATTGCTAAGGCAAAACTAGCTTAATAACAAGGGTTGTAACAGTACGTTACGGTTGCAAATTATCAGTATGAATGTATATAAGTAATAATATTATCTACGCATTTTATGGAAGTAGCAAAAGAGCATGCGGTCCATCTGATGGTAAGTGCCACTGTCGCCCGTGGACATCAGAAACAACCCAAGACAAGATCAGTCGTACCTGAGGTTAGACACAGACGCGTTGCTATCTCTGAGGACTAAGTTGGAATGCCTTGGATAAATATGTCTCTATTACCACACCCTTCAGATAAGAAAACAATAGAGCATAACAGTGCTGTTACTAGGTAGAAATTGGTGTGATGGTGACGCTTCCGGAGTCGAACAAAGTCCACAAAGAGTTCTACTTCTCAAAGTAGAAAATGGTAATTAAATTTAATAAGGCACATCAAAAATCATCATTTGGTGCCTTTGGTGCCATCATTAAGTTTTCTTACTAGAAATCAGAGTAAATTTATAGCCTTATACGAAAGTTATCTTGTAATTATAGCGACACAGTTCCACACTATTGCTGCTGTTTAACAACATTACAATTGTAAATCTGTTTTGGTTGACAAATAAATCTTTAAATCTTAAAAATTTAATGAAAGTCTGTAGCTCTGTAAGGTTG
>MOOZ01000479.1:138367-155375 GCA_002930495.1 Cecropterus lyciades | reverse complement strand
TTCTGTTCTGGGTCTGGGTGTTTGTGTATTCGTCTTTGTGTGTCCATGGCACCCACGACACAGGAGGAAATCCTACTGTGGGGCTATGAGTGCGAAAGCGTTTATAGCGTTTATATTTCCGAAATTATGTGCGTATTACATATTATTTATTATTGCTTTAAGATGAAGGAAAACATCGTGAGGAAACCATCACACCAGGTGTGTGAGGTATTCGAATTCGCGACTATGGCGTTTCGAAGACCTCACACACTATTCTCCCATTTTGGGAGAAGACTCGTGACCAGTAGTGGGACAATAAGGAGTTGGCGATGATGATAACAATTGGATCCACAATAAACGTTCCCTCCGTAGCAAAGAGGCATACGTAATGTTTAACCTCTAGTGGTCTCACATTTAAGTATGTGCAGACAAGTTTTTTTTTTATTTTTTGTTTGTCACCGTCAGCAGAAAGTAACACATGTACTTGTTTTTCCATTTTCACAGAATTATTTTTAAGCACTCATTTTTTGTTTTTATAATAATTTCCTTTCAATTATCGTTATCTGTGTCATATGTTAAACGTTATTATATTAAAAATGCTCTTGACTAAACTAATACAATTAACACTGAAATTATGTAAATTAAATAAAGACTATGCTCTCTAATTCTCTAATAAGTCTCTCATTATTTCAAAAGAATTGCCGTATATGCATTGGCGACTTCCCGCAGCTCATCAAGAGATGGCGCCACAAGTACTCTGAATCACGCTATCGAGGTTTTTTCAACAACTAACATATCTATATTGCATGCTACAAACAGATATCCAGCATGGACGCGGCCGACATAATCACTTAGTCTGGTGGGAGCTCTCTTTCTACCAAAGATATTAAAATCAAAATAATATATTTATTGTCTCATAATTTAATATACACACAACTTTTTATATTAAAAACGTCTAAGACTCAAGCCCGTATTCCAGTAGTGGTTAAAAATCTGATACACACTAACGCGTAACCGTTAAATTTCAGCTTTAAATGCCAACATTGGTAAAGCCACAAAACACAATCTATTCGCAATAAAAAACTCAGAGATAAAAACGAGTTAGTGACACAAAAGGGTGTTTTAGTGTATTTTTAGCCCCAGTTAAGTTTAATCAAGTGACCGTAAAATTAATTATCTAATCGTTGCTTTTTGTATGGCGTCCCATAAAATGTTGTTTGGGAGAGCGTTGCTGTGAATATGTGTCGATCGGTACATACAGTTTAACACAGAGAAACTGTTATTTTAAAATTAAGTTGTCCTGTTCGTAAAGCAACGTAGTTTAATTTTTATCTACATACTCATCATATCATAAAATGTATCATATTTATATTTGCTTTATATTATGTGTGTATGTACATTTTTATAAAAGAGGAAGGGGACTAACAGACTAACATACCCAGAAACTAGTACATCCGAAACCGTCGAACTTAGAATCCTGAAATATTGCATAAAGGTTTTTTATATAGGACTAGCTGCGCCCGGCGGATTCATCCGCGTAAGTTTCGACGATGATACACCGAAAGAATTTTTCAAATCGGACCACTAGTTCCTGAGATTAGCGCGGTTAAACAAACAAACAAACTCTTCAGCTTTATAAGATTAGTATAGATTAGTAAGCACTAATAAAGACATTTGGAAAATTCCACCCCTTAACGGGTAAAATAGGGGTCGAACTCTGTATTATTTTATTTAGGTTAGACATAATTGTTAGGAAAATGCTAGTGTGCCATATATATTCAGTCTAAGTTACTCATTTCACTGATAAACCTTAAACACAGTTTGTACAAGTATGTGCTCGGGTGAATTGGTTGACCGCAGTCCATAGATGTCAATAACGTTGCAAGAAAGCGCTGTCAATCACCAGAAACCTTTAGTCACCTATTAAAACGGTCTACTGTCTATCGAAGAAGAGTTGTATTGGTCTAGAAAAGGAGTCAACGAGTAGTTTTAAGAGTGATCCGGATATTGCTAAAAAGTAAAAAAATATGGCTTTCAAACGTATGAAAATCTAAATATAGGGCTAGTTCTACGGTTCTACGGCGGTCCAAGGTTGGATCTTTCGCGGTCCAGATATGGATCGCCTCCTCGGATATGGATGTACTCCTGTTGCCGACCGCTAGTCTAGACCGTCTCATACTCACGACTCGCTAAGCAGATAATGCTCGTACCTCATTGATTCAATATAACTAATTCAATCATCTGTTCTCTAAAATAAAAACGTCGTGTGGTAATACCGCAGCTAAGATTAATAAAAATAAAGATATAGTACATTCGCCCGTAGCAGTTGGTCGAAAAACAATAAAATCGTTCACCCCCGATGGCTTGCTGATTGAGAAAGATGAATGCCACTGTGAGAACGTGTGTAACAGATTATGAGGGCCTTTACACTTTACGACCGTAAAACACGTTTTAATTAGATTTTTATGATAAGATTTTTTTAGTCACGCCGTTTTTAATTTTTATGAAGGGATTTTAATTATTGTGATTGTGTACGAGGCGATCATGTATAGGAACACAACATTTTGATTTCCTATAAATGGTCGTCATAACGTATTTTAGTGTAAATAAGAAGAGCATATTCTATCAATCTTAGAAATTAACTAAAGATAATCGATTTATTTTCCGAGTTAGCTATTACATCCTATGTAATACATGTTATCAAAATATACCGTATATAGTAAGTGGTCACTGCCGCCCATAGATATCTGTAAGCAACATGATATAGGACAAGTAATCTGTAAAATCAATCACAGATGCTTTATTAGTCCCATCGGACTAAAGGTCGCTTCATATAAAAATAATCCTCAATAAGAACACCCGAGTTGTACACTAAAACGATCCACAAACCGATAGTGACTCACTCATTAGACTCAAGCTGTGCTTTAATCAGTGGAATAACATGTAATTAGACGATCTAGAGCGCGCTTGACTCAACTTTCGCGTCGGCGGACCTTTGACTAGTTGATCTAGGCCGGATGTGGTTATGAATTACGGACTCATAAGGATTTTTATCAAAGATGGTCAATGGAAGGAATACCATATTCATAAAAGAAATCTAAATTCAGTAGATGATCAAATGGTCAATAGGAAGTGAACACCATATCCAGAAATGAAGTATAATTTAGTAGATGTCTAGCTGGGAATTGAACCTAGAATCTTTTCGGTTTTAGATCGATCATGAATACGATCTTCCTTTCTTCCCATGAATGTCGTAGGAAGCGACAAATCAAAATCAAGAAGGTAACGTCTTCTTGTGTTACAATAACACCCATTGCGGTCACCGACACGCATTTCATGCATAATGTAACAGGGTCTTGGCACAACCCCTGATTCCATTATGAGCCTATGCCTATGTCCAGCAGTGGATCTTAAAGGGTAGACCGATGGATGATATACGAATATTGCGCGTGTCGTTAACTCTAGATTTGAAGGAGGTAGATCTATTATATTTACCAGCGCCGTCTTTGTCACATCTATCCCTACTCCAATGCAGTAGTATAAACTGTAAAAAAGTTTTAAATTTTCAAAACTTTTTTTTAATCTCAGACCGCGGGATAAATGCATCTGTGAACGATTTTAAATAGGACTCCAGTTTTATATAAAATTGGTTACAGGCGACATGTAAAAAAAAAAACTGGGTCTGGATGCCTGTGGGATGTTTCCATGACAATTGGTACAACCGTTGAAAAATAATCAAGACTAGAATATAATCTTGTTTTCTATTTTTAATTTTTGGCTTTCTGTTTTGTTTGAAATCGCGTCAATCGATAACCATTCAAGAATGATATATTTATTTGTATAATCAATATCTTGAGGTGAAATTCAGTCTTTTTCATTAAATTCAAGTTCTTTCATTAATTCAAATAATCTATAAAAACTTATCAATTGAAATATATGTCATACTTTCTTATCACGAGTGAAATCTTAGAAAGTATTCATTATATCAAGATACGGCGGAATTAAACAATACATTTATCTGTTATTATTCAATTACATTTTTACAGAACAAAACCGCTCAAAAACTCAGAATCATGAAACCCCAGTTCCATATCACTTCTTTCCATTGGCCTTCTAATTATCTTAATGAAAATGATCTTCATAACGCCATCGTCGTGATCTCTCCATCCGACAATCTGACGTCTGAATAATTAACGTTATAATCAGTTAAGTGATAATAATGACATGCGGGTGTGTTTAACTGTGTTTGCTTTAGTTACCCTTTTGTCTCTGATGGACTCATTAGTCTGTAAATGGGTTATGTGGATTGTGTAACGTTCTTGTGTTGACAGATAAGTTCCCTTCTATAAATGTAGACTAAACTAATGGTATAAGTTATTGCATGGTACAAGGTAGGTACATGGTACACTAATGGTATAAGGTAGAACAAGTATGGTTCAATCGCGGAGATACCAACGCCATATCCATTTGTAACGTGAACATGTTCTTGCCTTTGGATGGTAGGGGTAGCCTCAGACCCTAGGCCTATACGTGAGTGCCGCAGGGCAGCTGTCTCTCGCCGTGGCTATACGCGTTCTACACCAACGACGTTCCGACTCTCCATGGTCACCTGGATGACTGGGATCGGGACGTTATGCTCGCGTTGTACGCTGACGACAGTGCGTACTTTGCTTCATCCCGCCGAGCAGAGCTAGCTACTAAGAAGATACAGCGCGTACTCGACCTATATGGCTGGATAAGCGGCGCATGGCTGTCAATGTCGGTAAGACAGTCGCAATACTTTTCAGCCGCAAGCGTTACATGCCGGCGCCGCTTAGACCCCGTGGAAAAGAGATAGCTTGGCAGCCCTCAGTTAAATACCTAGAATGTAACATCGATCGCTCGTCGCGTATGATCCCGCAGGTGGAACAATGGATGCTCCGACCGGTGCTTACATCCTTACCTTTAAGGAAGAAACTAGGTATCTACAAGACTTATATTCGTTCCCGACTCACCTACGCGTCGCCGGCATGGTACACGTTGGTGTCTAGGTCGAACCACCAGCGTCTTCAGGTTCAGCAGAACCTGGCCCTACGAGCGATCGTGGGACCTGGTCGCTACGTCAGAAACGACGTGATCCGCCTCGCTCGCTCAATGTATGAGAGGGCGGAGGCTGGATCACATGTACACCTAAAGGGGTTCGCGCTTCTACATGATCACCTACCTGGGGGGCGACCGCTTCCGCGGGAGCTCCTTGGACTGGGCTTCTCCGACCACCAGGAGGACAGTTGCTCCTAGCTAGATGATAATCGAAATAAGTCCGCACCACCAACTAAACAGTGCGGTTGGTAATACTTTAATATTGCCTCTCTTTATTCTCGAGCAGCGCATCTTTGATTTCAGACAGAACCCCTATACGAAGTTTGTTACAGATTTTGTTACGGTTAAGAGGACCATCACGTACTCGTTTGATACTTTAATCTTAGAGCAAAGTATTTTTCTTGGCAGATTACAGATATGGTCACAGACGACAGTGGTTATTTAGCACATGGACTGCAAGATTAATACTCCTATTTCACACAGCGTTTCCTCGTGTATGAATGTAGGAAGCATTTATTTAATGAACTCATATTCAGTGTTAACCCGTTGTGCGCCACAAGCATATGGTGTGACATGGAACGCCCCCAGCCTCCGGGAGGCATTACCATAAAAACAATCGCGACGTGATGCGCCGCGACATTAACGATTTATTAATTACGAGCTGCAACGCAGGATGCGTCATAGATTAAGAAACAGACGGGTCACCGAGGTTCTTTAGTGATAAAATATGTATTTTATGTATCTGCATTATTTTTCGAGTTATTAAAAAAATGTATAAAAAATAAGTTTAGCTTGGCTAAACCTTAATTAATAGTAATAATCTGTTTTTTGATATATCGGACATTGTTTTGTACTTAGTTCAATGTGGATTATTGTGTTTACATATGACATGTGTTTACAATACAAAATACAAACAATTAGTGTTATAATTTGTGTAATTTAATGTTTTAGTAACACATATTATACATAATGAATTATAATACTCCTTAAAGTTTTTTTAGAGTATGGAATCAGTCCATCTGATGGTAAGTAGCCAATGCCACCTATCCGACATCTATAATCAATCCCAGATCTTACCTTTGGTTGGCCACAGATCCGTTGCTCCCCCTGAGAACATAGTTGGAGCACCCCGGATAAGTATGTCCCTCTTATCACAACCTACAGACCTGAACACAGCAGCGCTTAACATTGCTGTTATAAGGCAGAAATACGGGTTGCTTTCATGATTATGTCACAGCACGGGTCATTTATAGTTTACTTTCCTTGTGTTTTGATTAGTTGTAAGTAACATATATATATTTTATTTTATTTATGTTGATTGTATTTGTTGCTGTGTATTCTTCGTGAATAAATACTCTTTCTTTCTTTCTTTCTTCCGAAGTAGAACCACGAAGTGATTTATCATTTTCAAAATACGTACTTACCACTTATGGTTGTTTCGTAATTTAGTCTATGATAACAGTTGCGTGTGCGCACATGCGGGTCCCACCAGCTATCTACCGATCGCCTGTCGACGGACAATTGGTAAAAACGGCCCCTCACTAAATTTACAACAAATTGCTAAAACGGTCTGATTCCAACTTAAAGATTTTATTTGAAGATTGCCGTTGTAATGCGGGTAGTTCGATTTTTTACGGTTATTGTTTTCCGTTTTTTTGATTATTGTTTAGTATAGTTGAAATTAGTTTAACGTTTGGATGTTGGTTCTGATGGCAGATGATAAATATGTTCATATTCTTTCCCTACTTATTTATAAAATAATGTTTATTTGAGTAATTAATGCAGTTACTTTTCTATATTATATATTTGAAGGTGGTAGAACTCTTTGTTGTTCGACTCCGGAAGCATCACCGCCACACCTATTTCTGCCTAATAACAAAAGTGTTATGCGCTGTTGTGTTCTAGTCTGAAGGGTGTGGTAAGGGAGACATACTTTTCCGAGGCATTCTATCTTAGTCCTCAGGGGTAGCAATGCATCTGTAAGACTCTGATCTTATCTAGGGTTGATTACATATGTTCATGGGCGGCAGTAGCCACTTACCATACGATGGACTGCATGCTCGTTTGCTATTTCCTTGCTATAAAATAAAATGATTTACTAAGCGTTTACATTTTAGTTTTAGTATAATTAAAGTAGTTCTAGCTCTTCAGGAATCGATGCCGGTTTTTTTCTTGTATTTGATACTATACTACGTAAGTATAATTTCATGTTATACGCATTTGACTTACAATTTTTTAACTTATTGATAAAAATTACTAGCTTGCTAATTTCTTATCTTTCATAGCTTAAGACTTAGCTTCTATGCGACTGGTTTAAAAAAGACTACTAACATTTAACAAAACAAACCAATACAAAAATAATTCAATAACCATCAATAAAGAGTGATAGCATCTCGGTTCAACCCTAGCCACATGGACCGTACAAATTAGAGGCAAAAAATTGAATAACCCTCTGACTGCCGATATCAATGACGTTTAACCCTAAACGTAATCGGGTATCGAAACTACCTCGGGGACATTGGGCCGGGTGAACCCGTAAAATGCCGAGTATTTTTTCGCAGTAAAATCAACTCCGGTTTAGAGGGGTACATTTTAAACCATCGCGCCCCCGGCGAAGATCTTTGATGCAGTACGGTGACAGTTTTTAAACAACTTGAATGCGGATATGTAATTTAAGTTCACAATTTATTTTTGGAGTTATAAATCTATAAATTAATCATAAAAAATTAAAGCGTAATATTAGGTACGTATAGATAGGAAGATGACTGATATTACTCTCGTATAGATCTTGTCCGAAATAAAGAATTATTATTATAGCACACTTTAATTAATAATAATAAATTTTACTATATAAATTAAACTAGCTATTGTTTATACTAGCACACTTATAAAAAATAATTATATAAATATTGTATACTATTGTACAAGAAAAGGTAAAGTTGGTAGAACTTTTTGCGGTTCGACTCCGGAAGCACCGCCACACCTATTTCTGCTTAATGACAACAGTGTTATGCGCTGGTGTTGTAAGAAAGACATAATTATCCGAGGCGTTCCAACTTAGTCCGTAGGGGTAGCAACGCATCTGCGGCCAACCTCAGGTAAGTCTCTGATGCCACTTCCATATTATAAAAAGATAATAACAACAGAATACCACAGTTCTAATGATGAAAGCGAGAAAGATAAAGCATATTTGAAACGAAATAATTCGTCAACTTTTAAATGAATCGCTTGGATTCAGCACGACATATGAATAAGAGTAATTTATTCCATAATAAATTAATATCCTGCTGCAAATATGTGCCTTGCAAGAAGAAACTAAATTAGTGACTAACCTTAATAATTGTTATACTCAGCAAAATAAAAACCACAATGGAAAACTCTATTTTAAAACAATACAAAATGCCACCTTATCCCTAATCGGGGATTTCTTTCAGGCAACCTTACGGTGCGGAATTTAGGTATATGTAGATGAAAAGAAGAAAATAATAGAAAAATAGAGAATAATATAAAAAAGGTAGACTAAAAATAATAGGTTCGTAAGCTTATTATTTTTAAATACAAAAATTATATGGAAATATTTATTTAGTTATGTTGAATTTTTGTTAATTGCAACACAAGTAATTTTTGACGTTTGACAACTTGTATCTTCCTGTTCCTTTTTCGATCGTGTCATTATACTGTTTCCACAATTGCTCTGAATTGTATTTTCATTTTGTTAAAACCTAACTCTCGAGGAATAAAAATAATACAGTATTTTATCAAGTTAACAAACTACATACAATACAAGGAGAAATAAGATAGATATGAAAAGTAAAACCGTATCGGATGTTTACAAATCCACAAGGCCTGCAATAAACGGGACCAATAGTTTAAGGCCCACCTAAAAGTCCAACATTTAGTGATTGAAAAGTCACAAGCGATCACCAGAACAACAGTCAACCGCACTAAATATTATTTAATTGTATACTAGGTGGTAGAACGTGTGTAGTTCGTTCAATTACTTCTAGCGTGAAGTACGAGTAGTTCTAGCGTTCCGCTAGAAGAATGTAGTTGCTCACTCATATATGAGGCAACCATCTTAATCTTCGGGAGTAGCAACGCATCTGTAATCGACTTCAGATAGAACCTCTGTTCTATATGAAGTTGCTTGCATGCTCTCATGCTGAAGTTGTTTGCAGGTGGATTGCATGCTCGTTTGCTATTTCAATGCAATAAAAAAACATTAGCAGATATATACGCGCTTCTTACTCGTGCCAAAATTTATTCTATACTCACACTACAAACCCCAATTGTTATCTAAACAGGTCACACATCAAACATCCACACACACATACCTTCAGAACCTATTCCGAGGCCATTTAAACTCAACCGCCACAAAAGGTGGGCAAATCCTCAAAGCACACGTTAACCCTTGCGATGCGGCATATTTTCCGCCCGACGGCCCCGTGTCGCCTAAACGAGCCCGTAATTGATAAGTAAAGGAAAAGAAGAGTGCCGCCTTATACATATTTATGAGGCACCGAATTGCTACGGGACCCTGCGAACGGCAGCACTTGCGCCCATTGCCGTCTCATTATGTTTTTAGGGGTCCTTTGTTGTCGCTTTGATGTTGCGAAATCGGTGGTGCGATTGCTGTTAGTTTTGAGTTTTAGAAACGATTACAATGTTGAATATTTTTATTTATAAAATTTTGTGTTTTTCGATTTTTTTTTTTGACTAGCTTGACTCCGCGATTAAACTTGCACTTAAAAATTACTACAAATTCAAATTTTAATAACTTTTTAATAGATTCAACGGATTTTATTGAATTATATACTAAATGTTTTCTCAAGATGTGAGATTATAATTATATATATATGGTTTAAGATTCTTTATTTCTCAAAAAGATTACAAATCGCTTACTGAGAAATGAAATTTAACAATATGCTTTTTGTGAGCATTAGAGTGGGTAGGCGGATATTTTTGGGCACGTGTAATAAAATTGAATCATTATATATATAATCCCATAAAGTAAATTCTGTATTTTTGGATTGATGCCATTTCAAACACATAGACAAATAAACAAAAAATATGTAAAAAGATGTAATTGTTTCTTATTAATTCTTCTGACTTTAAACTATTTCTTTAACAAATATACGCGATTTAAAGACACATGGAACTATAATATATTTATATGTACGGTAGTTACGATTCTTGCCCTATCGGTATTATTGTTGCTAATTTACAATAGTACTATGTGTCTGTCGTTTACAAGTTAGTTTTTAAATAACTTAATTAGAGCCTAAAGTCACACTTTCTCTCCCTTTATAACTTGGAAAAAATACTCGTAATGCACAATATTCTCTTATAACTACGTAGCAGTCTCTACGTAGCGTTCACGCTTTCGTTTCCGTGGAGTTTCAAAAAGAACGATAAAAGGAAACTTTATAGGCAAGCGGAGGCAAAGCGCCGTTTCGTATCTCTAACGACAATAATCTGTTGTTTAGCGTTTCGTAAATTCTATTTTGTCATAATCCGGAAAATTCATGAAATGAAAAGTGTATATGAAAACGAAAATAAAGGTAAACGATAAAACCTTTTCATATCTTTATTGGCGGTTTTAAATAAAATGTTTTTATAATTAGGTAATCTTGAATGTTAGATTCATGAATAAACAAACAATATTATTGTTTCTTTTTTCAAGGTTAAAAAACATCGCTATTTTTAAAAGTATTTACAATGTATACAATTAAAAGCAATCTTAAACTAAACTGAGTAAAATATAATATTAAAACTGTTTTTTTATGTTAAAAAATAATTTTCAAGTTATTTTTCAAGTTAGTTTTACTCTTAAATGAGGAGACATATTATTAAACCGATATTATTATGACTTTATACTCGATAATTCATACCAGTCAAATGATCTAATTATTATATTCTACAAAACAGTATTTATATTATCTCGAATAATTCAACTAGCAGCGGAAGTCAATCATTGGGCATTGCGACCATCTGTGCTCGTCTCACACGCGAATTAATATGATTTCACTCGTGGAACAAATGTTTACAATTGTTGTTCATACAAGGACATACGTATTATTATGTCTAATACATACTTACAAACTGTTATTATACTTTAAAATTGAAATAAAATTGATTTGATAGCCCTCAGGAGTCCAGTACATAGGTGGCTCCTGCAACAAAACATCTCTTATAGTTTATTGAAGGTGGTAGAACTTTTTGTGGTTTTATTCCTGAGGCTACCTCTATTTCTGCCAAATAACAGCAGTGTTAAGCGCTGTTGATTTCAGGTCTGAAGAATGTGGTAAGGGAAATATACCTAATTTTCCGAGGCGTTTCAAAAAAATCCTTAGGGGTATCAACGCAACTGTGTCCTCAGGTTTTATTTTATAATATGGACGTAGCAAACGAGTATGCAGTCCACCTGATGGTAAGTGGCCACTGCCACCCATGGGCACCTGTAGTCAAACAGAGGTAAGATCAGGTCTTACCTAAGATTAGCCATGGATGCGCTGATACCCCTGAGGACTAAGTTGGAATGCCTCGGATATGTATATCACCCTTACCACACCCTTCCGACTAGAGCACAGCAGCGCATAACGCTGTTATTAGGCAGAAATAAGTAAGACTCTGATTTTATCTAGCGTTGATTACAGATGTCCATGAGTGTTAGTGACCACATATTTAGTGCACTGTATGCTCGTTCGCTATTTCTATAACACTTAATAAGTAGATACTCAGTTCATAGACTCAGTATAAATATGTAACAAATCATCGCATGTCGGATACGGCCACATGTCGCCGGAAACAATCGTGGTGCCATCTGTGTATATCACATGCGAATTCATACTTTTTTTTTGTTTTCAGCTATTGTGTGTGGTGTTTTGGTGACGGCATGGCTAAACTTTGGAAGGATATGTGGTCACGTATGAAATCTTACATATAATTAGATATCGCCATTGTACTTGGGGATCATCTGTATTGAACACTCAAACATATAGGAACACCCAGACCTAGAACAGCAATCTTAATCATTTACATGTATGCCTTGCCCCAGCAAGGTTTGAATCCCTGTTCAAACCTGGTACACAACATGTTAGTCTGATATGGAGCGCTCATTGCCCTCGTCAGAAAGATATAATTTGACTGCCTGGCTGAGATGGAAGTTCCTCCTTTTCCTCCTCCTCTATACCCATTGTATGAGAGATCAATGTGATGATCGTACCGTTTGTTATGTAGCTGTGTGTTGTGTGTACATATGTACTTTTGGAAGGAGCTGGAACGAGTATGGTTCGATCGGGACGGTACCACCGCCTACCTAGCCTGAAGCAGGAAGCGTTTGGTAGAAAGGTGTGATTGCCTTTGGCTCACTTTGATATGAGCTGACCAGCTTAGTCCTCGGGAGTAGCAAAATATGTGTGATTGACTTCATGTATAAATCCTGTTTTATATAATGTTGCTTACAGATGTCCGTGGACAGTGGCCACTTATCATTAGGTTGATTGTATGCTCGTGTGCTTACTTAATACTTATAAAAATGTGCTTAAAAAGGCTATGCCGATTTTCAGTTAAAGTATTCAGTAAAACATCGGGAGGTATTCCTATGTCGCAACGTATATTGCACGCATCACAAGTTACTTTATACCCCCCAAAATAGACTGTTTACGCGAACATTTTAAACTACCAATCGAGTAATAACGCCCATTCAAGAACACATACATACATACATTGTTCACACACACAGCTCCCGCTCATTAACAAACATGTGTCGCCACAGACGAATCAGTTACGTAAGTAATAATGCGAATTTATGAATTAACTGCGCCCACACGTGGTTGTATGAATGTTAAGTTATGACTGCAATTTCAGCTGTCACTTATCTTTTTTTGTCTATTTCTTCCACGTGTAGGCGAAATAAAATTATTATTATAGCTTCACTTGACGAGTCTGGTGTTTAATGCCGGGTAAGGACTGATTTTCGAATGTCTAAACAAGATGTACGTTACTAATAGATAACCTTTGGGAATCCAGTTACCAGTTCATATAACTACTAACAAGCCTAAAACATAAGGTGAGGTGACAATAAAAAAAAGAGTTCTTTTTTTTTTTCAACCCTAGGTAAGATCAAAGTCTCACCTAAGGTTAGCCGCAGGTGCGTTGCTACGCCTGAGGACTAAGTTTGAATGCTTCGAAAAACTATGTCTCCCTTACCACACCCTTTAGACCAGAACACAACAGCGCATAACACTGCTGTTATTAGGCAGAAGTAGGTGTGGCGGTGGTGCTTCCGGAGTCGAACCACAACGAGTTGTACCACCTTGGTTATTGCAGCCCATGGAAATAAGTACTATTTAAGGCTTATCATACATACTTTGCTTCTCCTAAAGTAAGTCAGCCGGAATTCACATCCTTCCACCAAAACACAACAACTGTTTCACGCTAAAAATAAGTGAGGCGGTGGTACCTCCCTGATCAATCCTGATTCTATCACCTTTCAAAGTGGTGGAAGTCTGAGAATTAAAGGAGCCTGGGCGAGTAACCAGGTAGCCATTGAGTTACGTGTTTCATTTTTGTTTCAATTCGACAAAAGGACGAATAAATTGAAAGTAGTAAACAAGGATGCATCATATTTGAGAGTCATGTTAGGCAATCAGAACATTAGAGAGTGGCCCAAACAGCCCATGGACATGTATAATAAATTCTACACAGGATTGAGACAGGCCACAAATGCTTTCCTACTTCTGAGAACAAAATCGGAATGAGGACTAAACTGGAATTGGACCGCCCCTTATTTAAACCAGATCACAGTAGCGCTTAACACTGCTTTTTATGGCAGCAATAGGTGGTCCTCTCCTAATGTATTCGTATTCGTAGCATCTACTACACGAGAGAAAATCCTAGTGTGGGGCTAGGAGTGTCAAAAGATTTGAAAAAAGACATAAAAACCGTTAATTATATATGTATATATATAGACCACTATGTATATTCAATGAATACAATAAAAACTCGACTCTACATTTTTTTACCCAATGTGTCAGTATTTTACCCACGCGATACCATAAATTCTAGTCTAGAACATTAAAAGTCTAGTAATTAAGCGTTCTAGATAGCACTTAGCGGGGTCATCGGCCGCGCCATGTGACAGCTTGCAGACTTCCTGTCATCTTATGGGGTTTTATTAATATTTGCATGTGGTTGTAATGCTAGGAGAATCTGGCGGGCGTATTATGAGTATGTGACATTGATGAAACTTAATGTGTCTGGTTATTCAGTATTATGAAATAAAAAAAAAAAAACAGGGAATTGCGAGTCGGACTTGAGCACAAAGGGTTTCGTAGCATTTTCTTTAAAATCGGCAAAAAAATCACGTTTTGTTACATGGGCGGCCCTCTTAAATGTTTATATTATTCTGTTTTTAATATTTGTTGTTATAGCGGCAACAGAAATACATGATCAGTGAAATTTCAACTGTTTATCTATCACGATTCATGTAGCCTTAGTAAGAGTGTACCGTTTTTACCCTTTGAGTACGGAACCCTAAAATAAGTTTTTTTTTAAATATACTTAGTTGTCACATATAAACGACCACACAGTCCATCTGATGAATGGTGAAGTGGTCACTGCTACCCATCGACATCTTTACAAATCCACATAGAACAGAGGTTCTTCCTGATGAACACAGATTACAGATTTGTTGCCACTCCTGAAGACTGTGGTGATCGCCTCGTATTGGATATTATCGAGGACTGACACACATACGCTGTTTCAAGTTAGAAATAGGTGTAACGGTGGTTCTCGTTCTACTACCTACCAAAGATGGTAAAGTGACCAATTTCATTAACGTAAATAACAACTGACTCAATTTGATTTCTACCTAAGGTTGACAGATGGGTTGATACTCCTAAGGACTGAATAGGAGCATCATATTTCACTCCCATACTCTTCAAACCAGAACTTAGTAACTCTTAACACTGCTGTTGTAAGTTAAATATAGGTATGACGGTGGTGCCTCCATAATCAATCGGAGTTTCTGTCGAAGGTTACACAGGCTTGTGTTTTTCATTGATCACAAGTGGTGTCAGAATTTTGCTTTTAATGTTGTATGCCCCACGACGTGCAAGATCACAAGCGAAATTACATTCGTCAAGATAATCATCATATCTAAATAAATCTCTTATCATATCAAAATAAATATCCCCGCAGAAAAAAATCTTAATATAATAATTTCAAAAATAAAAAAAAAAACTTTAAAAAATTTAAGAAAATAAAAAACAATCATCGAGGGAGTTTATATTATTTTGAAATACTGCAATAAAAATATTAATTGAGATTATAATTAAAATTTCGTGTATTTACGTGATAATCAATATATGTATGCCAGAAACAAGTGGCAGACCAATCTATCTAAAATACGTATAGTTCGTTTGTTAGGTTCCACATATCACCACAGAACACTGTTTCGACGTACAGTATTTCGTTGCAAGACTTGGTCTTTACTCCCATACATTCTAACATTAGTTAACATCTATACTAATATTATAAAGCTGAAGAGTTTGTTTGTTTGAACGCGCTAATATCAGGAACTATTGGTCCGATTTGAAAAATTATTTCGGTGTTAGGTAGCCCATTTATCGAGGAAGGCTATAGGCTATATATCATCACGCTAAGACCAGCAGGAGCGGAGTACCAATGAAGAATGTTTCAAAATCGGGGTTTTATTCTAATTAACTTAAATAATAATAATAGTTAAAGTTTCGTAAAAATTATATAGACAGAATTGATCCCCTTTAAAAGTTCTAAAAAAAGTCAGCGACAGCATATGTCTATCTTTTCAGGTAAACTCACTGTACCCTTTTGTATGCAAACCAAATTTCTTCCAAAATAATGCATTATTTGCGAAGTTGTTTTTATAAATATAATATTTATTCTTATCCAAATAAATACATAAATTAGTTTTCTTTGTAGTAACTAATACGCGGGTGAAACCTTGGGGCGCAGCTAGTTAGTTAATAAAAAGCTTGTAAAAATATATATAAAATGGCCAAGTTCGTCGGTCCGTTGCCCTGTAATTCGCACCGCGGTCAGACAAGGCGCTAATGTCACATCTAGATGCAAATTGCTGCGCGGTATTTATTCTTACTCTCATTTCCCGCCGTAAATACCGCAAGGGTTGCAACCCTTAGCGCTTTTGTCGCTTAAAGTTCTTTTAGCGAGTAATTTGGTTTGCTCTTTGAGGGAGGTAAATTTACAAACGCTACGGAAATGTAGTACTATAGGTACTAACTAGCATTATAAACAATAAAAAAAATTAAATGTTAACCATGCATAGATAGGACTTGTGCGCAACATATATTTCATTTAATTTACGTTCACGTTTCCTAATTTGCAGGGAAACTTACTGCGTAATCTTTTAACATTCCTTTATTCATTCTTTTTCATTTTTATAATAATCCGACAATTATCTTGCTTCGGGATAAAAATTCACAATTTGTCATAAACAGTTCACACATGCACTCAAAATATAATATTTGGATATCAATGTACAAATAATTTTAAAGCAGAGTTTAAATAAAATAAGTTAATTAGGTAAATAGGAATAAATGTTATCAAATCAAGATTCATATTTCCTACCTAATATCATATAATCGTTCAAACTGTATTTACATTTACAAAGCGCTTTTCGCTTGAAACGCGAAGGGGTTGGAATAAAATTTCGAATTAAAAGTAAACATCGGGCGGTAATTTTGTGAAGCGCCTCCGTAGGCGAACTCCAAATGATTTTTGATACAACTACCTGCTTGTAGTTACGTTTTTAGGATGGATGTAGGGCCACGAAGACGGCGATGTGTCCAGGGTCATTTTTTTTTATAGTATGGAAGTAGCAAACTAGCATGCAGCCCACCTGATGGTAAGTAGCCACTGCCGCCTATGGACACCCGTAATCAACCCT
>MOOZ01000479.1:91356-102234 GCA_002930495.1 Cecropterus lyciades | reverse complement strand
TCTATAAAGTTTAATACAGGAGAAATCCGAGCAAAGTCAGCAGAACGGCGACCCTACCATAGGTCCGAGTGACGTCATTAGGTGGTGCGTTAAAACAATTTCTCGCTTTTCAAATAAACGTAAGGTTGATTGACTTTGGATCGTAATACACCACCTTCAAACCTACCACCTTCTTCTTTTTGTATCTGCTTGAATAGTTGAAGACTCCCATGTCATAGCGCTCCGGAAATACCTCAGGACGAAGTTAATTCCACATTTTACACGTTTATAACCAGCGAAGTTATAAAACATTGGCCAAAAACAAATTCGCTACCAATACCGATAATGATTAATTTAAAGCCCAATTTCGCCCTTTCATAACACATTATCGCGCACATAAACTGCCTATCCGGTGGGCGGCGTCAAACGCTGAAATGAAAACAAAAATCTCATAACCTACGTTCGCATATAGTGCACGTAACACAAAATTCCAATAACGGAGTTACCAAATCCCACGGCTACAGATTTCGGGTTGACATATCTTATCGCTCGACAGCGCCTATCGTTGGCGAAATTACGTTTGTTTTATGACTCTGATTTGTCGGCGACGGCGACAAAGAGCTATCGCTTCATATCGACAGTTTAAACGCTCGCTCCGTGTTATGATGGCTGTAATTCATGTATCGAACACGAATTTTGTTATCGATAAGCGAGTACGGTTAGAATAATATGTTTCGTCTGAAATGGTTTTTCCAGTTTTATTACGAAACATTTACAAAAATTGTAATCTACATAGAACTACTTACTTATATATGATTACTAAAATAGTGAAAAAATATATGATACAAATAGATTATGATCAACTGTTACATATAAAACAATAGTCACAAGTTAATTAAGATGTCTAGTAGCGACAGATTTGAAAACCACAACCGCTGAGATATGCCAAGTTAATCTCAGTTTAGTCTTTAGTTTGAACACACTTACTTAATGAAACCTTAACCTCAACATAACCTTCACTTAACTTGATTTTAATACCGTGTAATCAAGGAAAGCCTTAAGGTTTTCCTATAAGGTTTTCCTTGATCCCATAATCGTGACCAAAAGGTACGTCGGCTATGGATGAATTTTTCCACACTTTTGCTAACCCTCCGACGCTTTCGTCTTGTATCGTAAATCCGATTTGGACATGTGTATCCTGGAAAGCAAACATTAGCTCAAGATAACGTTTTGTGTAATAACTGTTTGAAATGTATGGATTGTCTACCTTCGGACAACTTCCAGGAATGTATTCCGGGACCAAACGCTTCTACAAATAATGTCAACTTATATCTATCAACATTTTTTGTCTTTTTTGTTCATCAAAAAAAATTACTTATGAATAATGGGGCCCAGAACTTTTGTTTATTAATCCTCGTCGTCTTTCTTTGGATTAAAATATCATTGTCTTAAAGTAAGAATATCAAGTTGCAATAATTAATTTCAACATTAATTAGTGTCCAAGGTACAAATGCTACATTAATCACAACAAATGCGTGCAAAACAAAAGGCATAACAGAATTCACCCTCGGAACATGTCCTAACAAACAGTTGTTTCAAACGAAGGTGACCACAATGCGCGATCAATCAAAGGGTACATTCGTGCATGGCAAGACTGTCAATATTTGCCAAGTGGCGGTCACGACACCACTGTTTACGCTATTATTCACGGTTCTATTTGACCAGGTCCGACCAAGGGGCCAAGTCATATGCTTGTGTTTAAACTTCGCGTGACTTACCGCTGTGACAATTGAATTTCGCCGACCCCTGAATATTTTATATCGTGATTCAGATAAGAATGGTTTTGTAATGGATTCGATGTTAGTGATTGGGTTGTGTGTCTAATTTCAAGTTACTGTTGTCTAACTAATCGTCTGGTATTTTAATTTTAGCAAACACTTCTTAAGTAAGGCAATAAAGATACCGTACAAAATTAACGCAAGTCATCTTAATATACATCTGAAATGATTCCAATTAACATTAATCCATTGGGCAATCCTACACAGACGGAATTTTGTTTCAGACACACATTTAATGAACTAAAAACTGCCTGTATTTGAAGCTTTTAACCGAGCTTGTTATATTACATTTATGTAAAATTTTGTCATAAACAAAACATTCTTATAATATATACAAAAGATAAGGTCCAATCCTTTATTAGACCTTTGATATTGTGTAAATAGAGATATAGTAAATAAAGACAAAATAGATTATTCCAATTCATTACCCACAGCCACAGAAATTTAACGTACAAACTAGGAACATTTTCATGAGTTGTTGTCCTATTCAAATTTTAAGATGCTCTTTTCAATATATTAATTAACACCATAACATTTGAGCTCAATGAAGAAACTTGCAAACACGAATTACAAATCTTGTCAACGACTCGCAATCGTGAAAGCCGAATTTAATCTCAAAGAGGCCGCGTGCGACATTTCGTCAGTGTTTATAGTCACAAAGTTAACTATGACACCAGAAAACAGTTGTACTTAGAAAACACAATCTTATATCCTGGTTTTAGAGGTTAATGATGCCGAAATCGTAGTTGTTGATAAACAACTGGCAGTTGGTTTACGAGACAAACATAAGCATGCTATTGTTTCAGCAAATAATTCGTAGAATTTCGAGGAGAAATCGGGGCACACACAAAGGCGCCGCCCGAGATAATGTAGGAACCCCATGACCTCTGATTAGGTTAGAACAGTAACTAATTAAAAATGACTACGTTGAAATATGTAATCAGTATCGCTTCATTGATTCTTTATTGGTTCGTTATTAACGGTTCTTATGCAACGGTAGGATATACAGAATAAACACACCTCGGATATTTTACAGTATCTTTATATTGTCTTAAAATAAGCAATGGAAGTTACGGTTCTTTGAATTTTGTATGAAACTGAAATAACAGGCCAGTTAGCATTCTACCTGTCGGTGAGAGGTGTGTCAATCATAGGTCAGGGAGTCAAACCTGAAATGGATCCAAAAACTAATAGAAAATCTTAGACGTATAGTTCCAGTTCCGTTAAACCTACGAAGGATCAAAAATCAAAATTTGGGAAATGGTAAAAAATGAAATATAATTGCCTTTTTCACATGAAGCTATTTATAAGGAAGTTTACTAAAGGTTTAGCAATGCATAAATTTTATCACTAAATACGTAATATATGTAAGGTATGTTGTCTTTTATGTCAAATGTAAACAAGGAAAACATTTATCACGTTCACCATTCAATCAATTTGACGTGTAAATCCCAGTGATTGCTTTCAATTGTCATATTTTATCGAAAGAAAGTTAATACGTTCTGTGATGTCATTTGATACCAATGGCTTTATTCGCTATGTCACACTTCCTTGCTTTTAACGTTGACGTCAATTTTTTTTCAAAACTAAAACTTGAGCAATATGCAAAAAAGAGCTCATAAGACCTTTCTTCATATATTTTAGACCACATACCTTCATATATTTTAAAACGATCATTCACTCTCTTCTCTTTAACGTTGATTTGTAAAGACCGTTCAGCGTTTGACGCACATTTTTTAAAACGCACTATAGCTAGTGCGTTTTAAAAAATGTTTTAAAAAGAAGGTATTTATAACATTATTTTAACGGTTCAAAATAAGGGCTTAACGCGCATCGGCTCCATAAAATTTGTCAGTGATACATAGAATGAAATTGCCACTGCTTTATTTCAACGTCCATGTGTTTTTAATAAAGTTTTCAGCACGTTTTTACAATCTTCTGCCACCTGTCAATCACATCAGAAAATACTGCATTAGAGAAAACTCTCAATCCAATTGCATTATCAGCACGAATGCGTTTCTGTCATGATTTAAGGACCGACAAGATACGTTATCGAGTACAAGTGACGTACCGTGAGTGTCCGAACTCGAGCGTTAGGCGTGGTTACCCTAATCCCCCGATATCGTTACCTTCAGATGTTGCCGCGTAAGCCCTGATTTATCATATTTATCTAAGAGAACGTACTGTCAATGTTAATGCACGCCTGAGACGGATGTAACGACACGAGATTATGCTACGTAGGTCTGGATTTGTTTGGTTGTTGAAAACCCTAGATCATGGTATCAATGGCTTTTACAGTGACAAAACTGGCATTCGCTTAGGACGGCTCCACAAACTCCATTTTTGCAAAAGCAACAGTATTCTAGCTTACTTGGGTGACTTTGCCGAGGCGTTTTTGGTTTTCAAGAGTAATAATTCGGTGAAAGCATGATGTGTTTATATCGAATTTCCAAGGAGGTCGACATTTAAAAGTAGGTTATTTTTTTACTTGAAAAAAGTAA
Organism: Cecropterus lyciades; assembly: GCA_002930495.1. Classification (NCBI taxonomy): domain Eukaryota; kingdom Metazoa; phylum Arthropoda; class Insecta; order Lepidoptera; family Hesperiidae; genus Cecropterus; species Cecropterus lyciades. Next base: position 97,916 of record MOOZ01000479.1, on the reverse strand, counting down.
TTCCAATATTCAATTTCTTAGCTTATTTCTTAGCTAATTTTCCAGCTTAGTTAACAGAAATTAACCATTTATGAACTAAGATAAATAGGTATAATTATTTTTTTTCCATTGGAAGAAATGTACAGTATGATTTCTGCAATGACCCGCACGTGAACGTGCGAAAACACTGTTAAATTTTAACTTCAAATCTTAACCCCCCAGTGCGAGCGGTACAAATATGCCCCACGCGTTATTAAAACTGAAATCAGTCACGCTCCCCATATATTCAGGTCATTATTTTACATTTTATTGGGACCTCTAATCCTGATTGACGATTGTATCGTGACTTTGCATCTTTACAAGGTGTAATAATCTGGAGCTCTCATAATATCAATTGCTATTTAATTTTCTCCTGCACTACATTCCTTTGAGTAATAATGTTTGATGAAATATGACGGTACTTCGTGTTATTGTGTTTTAATACTATAGAAATAAAGTATAATGTAGTTTATTATATGTTTTAATGACCTCTTTATCATCAATTATTTATAATCCTAATTGGTCCTTAATTTAATATAGGTAAATCCTGGAATCCAGATTTTTATTTAAGTATTTTTTTATTTAAGTATTCATTTGTTATCAAATAATGGTAACGAGTATATATGAATAATAACTATAATAGTTATTATGTACGGATCTCTATTGAGAAAGAAGTGTTAAAGCCATGCCTCTTCAAAATCCAGTGATGTGAGTCGGAAAAATCATACTACATAAATAATTTTAACGACAGCTTACGTTATTATAGACTAACGTCAAGTTTCTTAGTCAACAACACGTTTAAACTGCCGACCTTAAATTTTATAGAGCAGATAAAAATCATAGTCCCAAATCACCAAAATAACTGACGGAATTACAAAACGAACGCGTATAAATCAAATATTATCATTCGCTTTTAATGTCTTTTATCAGGAGTTATAATTTCATTAATCCTTTTTATCGGCAGGGATTATCCAAATCATGATCGTAAATGACGAAAATATGGCCAAAATGATATGATGTGTTTGGCAGCGAAACGACGTGGTGTTAGGATTTATTGACGACTTATAAATTCAGTTTTGCAATACCATTTTTTATTCTTGACGCATAAATAATATACGAATAATATAATTATGATTACTGGCTGACCCGGCAAACGTTGTTTTGCCATATAAATGATTAAATTACTAAAATGGCTATTAAAAATAGGGGTTGGTGATAAAAGGGTAAAAATTTAGGGTTGTATATATTTTCCAATGCCAAATTATAGAAAAAAAAAAACAAAAAAATTGTCCAAAAATTAAAAAAAATATTTAAGGGTGAACAACCCTTATCATTTAGGGGTATGAAAAGTAGATAGTAACCGATTCTCAGACCTACTGAATATGTATATAATTTGGTAAAAATCGGTAAAGCCGTTGGAGGAGTAAGGTAACTAACATTGTGACACGAGAATATTATATATAAGATTGTGAATGTTGACTTTTGTGAATATAACTTATATTGTTATAAAGCGCCACGAACTTTTTTTTTATATTTAAGTATGTTAGAATCAAGTCATAGCATATATACATATATTACTAATCTAAATGAAAAAACCCTACACTTTATTAAAATATTTCTTTGTTTTTAAATATTGTTATTATTGGTTATCAAAGTATTATTCAATTCAAATATTTTTATTATGTTTTTATTATTTTATTGTATCACACAACATAAAAAACAGCAGAAAAATTAAATTAATTCGAATATAACCAATTAAAAATACGTAAACAATGTCATCTTCTGTGATAGAATGTTATATCAGATTTTGTGACAGCCAATATCATTCGATTTTGACATCGAAAAGATTTAATTCTAAATTATCTTTGTGGAATCGATGTAAAATCGATTTCTTTTGTAACAATTATCTAGATGAACCTGAAAATGAAAATATTATCTAAATACTAAACGTCATTCAACTTAATTACAAAACAGTTGTTTTTTTATAATATGGAAGCAGTATACTTTACAATTACCACTCCCTTCAAACCAGAACACAACAGCACTTGATTAGGCAGAAATAGGTGAGGCGGTGAAGTCAGAGTCGAATCACAAGACTTCTATCTGAAAAGACTTTTAAGAATCCAATTACACATATAAATTTATAAAATTATTCGTTAAATGCTTTGAGATTATTATCATTACAAAGCGGTTCGTCAACTAGGAACAATCTTGAAGCATAATAAAAAATCATTAAGCTTTATCGCAAACCTCGGGTCTAATCGCGTTGGATTTTCACCACTAATCCATTTTACGAGGCATTAAAGTAATCAAAGTTATGTTGAAGGTCTAAGAAGGAGATTAGTATGAAATTATATCGATTACTTATCCAAATGTTGAGCCATTTATCTATATGGCTTGGTTCGTGTCGTGACGCAACGAAAAATTTATTTATTCACGTTTTATTGTTATGTAATCGTTCATAAAACTAATATTTACGTACCTATTAATCTTTATAAAATACGCAGTACACAAAAATGTGATAATAAACTCCCAAAAATATTTTCACAAATTGATGTCGAAATAAGTGATACAACCTTGTAAATCACAGTAATTGTTAAAAAATGGGGCATATAACCAATTTATATCCATATTTATTGTGATAAGGTGCATATTTATTTTATGAATATTAAGTTGAATCTCATACACACATAATGTATGTCTTTAATATTTTAAATGTATATATAAATATTTATTGCCTGCTTAATAAGTGTGGAAATGTAACCTCTTTTAATATATTATATACGGCCAATTTTGCCGTACATTGATGAACATGAGCCTCCCCTGATGGGGATTTGTGCCAATAGCCACCGGGTCTAGTATGTGTGTTGGTGACCGCAAAAATGTTCACGTTAAACGGAAAGACGCTGCTGCCCATCTTTTACCATTCCCTCTCTTCTCGTGGTTACAACTTCCACGGGAAGAGAGAAAGTGTTACAGTAGTATGGTAACTCGTGTAACAATCACACAAACCTCACGTGAGTCTCAATACTTCAACGGATTGAATACCATGCAACGTATAATATAAAACGGTCATAAATTAACAAGTACTCAACTTACCCAAATGGTTATTGTGGGCACTGTGCACGGCAACCGCCGCGTATTTCTAATTTGTTAAAAGCACTCGGAAAAACAACAATCTGAATGCATTGGTGCAATTTGCCGCGCCTCTTATAATTAAAATTGCATTAGCACTGCAAATAGGTGGATGATAATGCCGCTAATGCGTCTGCTAGAAAAATTCACTCGTAATTGAGCTAAAGCCTAACTTGATAATGACTTGTTAGGCGAATGGTCGAAAAAACATGAAAATGTGGAGTTGGAGTTGTGGAGACTGAAAACTGACGTGTTATTAGGTTTATTAAAGCTAGCAAGCCTAGGTTCGTTCGTTGCACTATGTCGTATTACGAGATAGGAATATTATTTGATAATTTATTGTCGCTAACTGATGCAGTTTTCTTTCTACGAGTAATTAACGTGTATTTACAGATGTCCACTGACGGCAGTGATCATTTACCATCAGGTACTGCAATCCTGTAAAAAAGTATTTAATGATGCACTATATCAAGAAGTACTATGGTATATTTAACGCGCATACGCGACGTAACTTTAGTCATTGAGGTTAAAAGGGCGTAACTTGATAACGACTTGGTGGGCGAATGCTTGAAAAAAGACCTGAAAATGTACAGGACTGGCATGTTTACGGACTGAAAAATAACTAACCATGTTCACTTTTTATATTATTAGCTTTGTTGAGGTATGAGATATATGTAACGCGGTTGTATTGTGTCCATATACAAAACAATATGCAAAATAGATATAAGGTTTCTGTTTTGGTAGAAACTAACATTTGGTGTTTAAGTGAGTATTATCTGGAGATAAATCTAAGTTCTAAGTTGGTTTTCTTGTTAAATTCCAAAAAAATATAAAAAATAATGGTCCACATTACTTAACATTCGAATCTTACTGTTTACATTGTTATATCTTAGAAATATGAGAACGCAATGTAAATTTTTACTAAACTGAATTTTTACTAGAAGAATTTCAAATTTAGCATAGTGTTCTGTTGAAAGATACAAAGATAAAAACTGAGACAATTTTTCAATACACATATGATGACTTTGAACGGAATGTATCAAAATATTTTCATTATTATCCAAAATGTAATTGAAGTCTGGCCTGCGTAATCAAAACTGCATATTACCGATATTATCTAATCACAAAACGGGCACAATGGGCACAATAATATCTGTCTTTATACTTCACCCCATTACCCTGAATAGAGTCCTATTGAAGGCCATGAATTCAAGCATACTGTCGGGGCGGAACAATGAATCTAAATAACCATTAATATGTAATAAATACTATGGGGTAATAAAACCGTGTAGGGAGCAAACAAACAAGTGCACAGTTCAACCCCAAAGCGCTGAGCGGCGTTAGAGGTCCATGCGTGAAAATTTTGTAGGGGACAGAAACGAAGTCACTCCGAGTTTTGCCGATAAAACCCGATTGGTTCCGCTCCAAATGCCGACAGCTGCTGCATTTCAGATATAGGGGTCGCTCTTCATTAGTGTAACTTGTCTCGTCTCGAGATGGATGTTTGTTTTTGGACAGCGTGAGTTTTGTGCTGATGGTTCCTTGATGATCTATGAACTTTATTTATTAGGAGGGACGTGTGACGTAGACGTCTCGTTGTACCTTAACTCTGACACAGTGAATTAGAAGAGAGAGAAGAGGTTGTAAATGTCACTTCTCCTAATATCAATTATAATTAATGACTATAGTATATGTAAATATCATCGACATATGGATTAAAGATGGAAAAAATCTTTATGGTATAATTCCGGAGGCATCGCTGTGTTATCTATTTTTACAAACGCAATGTTAAGCGCTATTATATTGACTTGGTTGATTCGGTAAGACATAACTATACGAAGATTTCAACTTAGTCTTCAGAGGTAGACCTCTGTAGTCAACCTTAGAAAAGACTCATCTTATTTGGATTTAATTACAGATGTCCATATGTGACAGTGACCTCTTACAATTAGGTTGGCAGGATAGCATGCTTATTTGCGATATATTGTATCATCTATTTATTATATCACAAAAAATATATTTGTTTGTGTAATTTATTCATTAATAGGATCCGTATTATTCGTATTCGACTTTCCATGTCTGTAATATTAACCATCTCAATTGTATTTCTTTACATTCGTTTTGTATTGTAAATATCACGTATGAATATATTCAAAAGTAATCCCGTTCTAGAACAAATAATAGCCTTTCCCATTCAAACCCCAACGGGCAAATATTGTAACCTCGCAAAAGCAAAATACATCAAGGGCCGAACAAAACGAATTGAGTCGAGCGCAGTAGTTTCGTTTAGTCGCGCCCGCGGAGTAGTGAATTGTAAAAAAGACTGGGGTCGGTCGGACCCGACGTGTTAATTACTAGGGTTGGGCCGGAGGGTTAGAACAGATGAAAGTCAATTTGCTCCAGCGACATGATACGGCTCATTTCATCGGCGCGACAAGTGAGGCACCTGCGCTTTTTCTCTGCCCGGGGGCGTTTGAATGTCCTTTGTGCTTTCAACAAACAATCGAGAATTGCATTTTGTTCCTTTTGTAAGGCCTATTTTAATGTTTATAAAGGACTATCCTTAGTTAGACAAGGGTAACATTTGGTTACAAAGCATTACAACGATATTCTTTGAATAAACATATATTCATCGTAAACATCGCAGAAGAATTCCACACCCAATTTTACAATGTTTTAAATTAGTAATTAACGGAAATAATAAGTTTGACTTTAATAAGGTCATTCCTATCAACTCTTAATACGTCATAAAAGTTCTGAACGACATTTAAACGTGTGTTTTCTTTCAGACGAAATCAAATTTGGGATCAACCGCTTAGTCGCCGAAAGAACAGACGAAGAAGAAGAAGAATCCCACCAAAATGAGTCAAGACCCGATGGAGTGTCTCCAACTTCTCGATGTGGAAGCCCATGTTGGGCACCATCCCCTCAATCACCGCGATCAGTTCGCTCTACGTCCCCTGAACTTGAAGTGGACTCCCCACCATCCTCGCCACGAAGACCTCCAGATACCTCGCCTCCACTGAAGCGATCGGAAGCCTTTTCCGTCAGTGCCCTCTTAAGACCAGACGCACCAAGAGTACAGCCACAGAGACCTTTCTTGTACCCACCGCTACCATTCGCGGAGTTTCTGAGAGATGCAGGCAGCCTTGGTCTTCCAGGTTGGGGTGGATACAGCAACTTGTACCTTCATGCTGTCCAAGCTGCTGGTCCAGAGCTACTGAGATTACGTGCAGCTGTGCTTGGTACTCCAAGTCCTTTATCCAGGCCGCTGCCTATAGGAGATGTGTACTCATGCGTCAAGTGTGAGAAAATGTTCAGTACGCCTCATGGCTTGGAAGTGCATGCCAGACGATCTCATAATGGCAAGCGCCCGTTTGCTTGTGAACTGTGTAGCAAAACCTTTG
>MOOZ01000479.1:68717-91254 GCA_002930495.1 Cecropterus lyciades | reverse complement strand
GAAGAAACACACTTACATCCACACTGGTAAGTACACAGCTTTTTTTACGTGTATAGACACAGGTGTGTATTATTATTTTCAAGGATAATATAACTATGACGTTCGCTTGTTCTACTCTATTGCCACATATTGTTGCCTCATTTTCGAATTGAAGCCCTGCTGTGTTCTGATTTAATAGGAGTGGTAAGGTAAGAGTAAGTAAACGTATCTTTTCGAGACGTTTCACTTCAGTCTTTATACTCCTCAAACAAGACACGGGTGTGTATTATTATTATTTTTAAGAATGATATAACTATGACGTTTGCTTGTTCTACTCCATTGCGTCATATTGTTGCCTCATTTTTGAATTGAAGCTCTGCTTTGTTCTGACTTAAAAGGATGTGGTAAGGTAAATGTATCTTTTCGAGACGTTTCACTTCAGTCTTTCAAAATTTGACTTATATAGGAATCCTTCATGATATGATGGGTAGTGATCATTGAATAGGTCGGTTGAATCTACTGTTAACTTAAAAGGTGTAATTAATTAGAGTAACTTTTAAATTTGTGAAGATTTTTCTCCTTATCTATCATAAATCTCCATAAAATCCAAATATCTTCAATGTCTCATTATCGTGCAATCAACAAAGTTGAGCATTCGCAAATTCTCACCACAACAACAGCTTAATTGCGAAGATTCTGGAGATAGCTAGCCGCAGCGTCGGCTATAACTCATAACAAACTGCTTTAGCCATTTAGGAGGCCACATAATTTAAAACCACTGTCAAAACATCTTAAATACAGTCATAGTAAACCGCGAGTTTCAGTAGCGGTAAACAAACTATGCGCGATCAATAACGATAATTTTCTTTGGATATTCAGTCAAATGGAAGATATTTTTTCCTTTACATTTTACTTTTTCACTAAAATTCTAAATCTTTGTCAACTTTTGAGAAATGTGGACAGATATTTCATGACCTAATAAATCCTTATTACTGGTCTAGAATTTAAATTTTGTGGATTCCAGGTATTACAAAATGGCGCGACAAAATAAATAATTTGGGGTACTGCAAAAAAGTAACAGATAGTATTTCTATCATTTTTAAACGTAACTGTTTGAATGGATCTATTCTGTGAAATCTATAAAACCATTAGGCAAAACTACTTCTTGGATGGAGCCCGATGGGGCAGCGTGCTCAGAGGATTCCGGTTGCGTTCTTTTGGGGATCACAGAGTCCTCTTCTCAGCGCGACGAGGATGTCCACACTGCGGTAAAAATCCCACATAACCTGGCGTCGCCTTCATGGCATCGGGTACCTTTTGAAAGTTTCCTCCTCGTGAACAAAATAAGACTCGTCTACTAGTTAAAATAATCATATTTTTTTAACTCTTGACTAGCTCCTCGCCGATACTCCGACAAGTGCTAACAGGTCGTATAATTCAAAATGACTGTCAAAACATCTTGGGCCCCTCTCAGCGTAATTAATGCACATTAACACCTAAGACGGGGTAGGTGTTTCGTTAATGGGGTGGTTTGTGGTACGTTATAACTTTATAAGGGTGGTTATGTTGTTATATGGATGATAACGTTCTTTATGATATTGTTATACTACCTAGTTTACTTTTAGCTCTACAAGTGATAAAGTTTACCTGACTGAGTTGGTTCAGCGGTTATTTTAGATCTGCTAGGTAAGGGATTCCGGCTTCGATCCCAGGACAATCAAACATTTTAATTATTTTGGATTTATATTTTTTACTCTGGTTTTGTTTTTTTTCTGTGAATTTATTGTACAATCACAGTGAATTTTCACAGTAAGGAACACAGAAAACTTTGTATTCTAGTATACAAAGTTTAAATAATCTTAATTCACAAATTACCTAAACACCTTTATGACTAGGAGATTATCGCAAACGTAAAATTCACAGACACTTCAAAAGCACGAATAAAATAGACTCCTAACCTGAAGGTGCGTAATATAAATGAGAAAGGGTAAAACACACCGACCGCAACAATCACAAGAGCGCTTAAGGGTTAACAGCGGCGGTTGGGAGGACCGACGAATCTTATCCGGCGAGTTAAGTGTTAGTGAGACAAGGCGACCGCACCATCTTATATTCATGAAGAACCCGTCTCTACCAATGTAGAGGCTATAGAGATAGCTCTACATTGGTAGAGACGCATAGGAGAGAGAGATACATAGGGCACGTATAAATTCATCTGCTCTACCTTTAAATGGTATTTTTATAACAATATATTTTTTAATATAGAGTTCGTACAACGTGTAGAGTTTGGACCTGAGGCACTACCGCTATATTTTTTCTTTATAGCAATGTAACACTACTATATTTTACTTTGCATTTTGTAAGACATCGCTAAGAGGCCTACAATTCAAACCTCCAGTTTCCGGTTAAGAGGCAGAATTATTAAGCATTGCACTATCACTGCTCTCATTTTAGTTTATACATATTAACTAATTTCCACTATGCGAAACGTAGAAAGTTCAAAGGTTATATATACCCAGCGGCTTTTTTGACCGGTTTTCTAGCCATGAAAATTCATCCGAATACGGCCGTCATTACTTCAAGTTGTTACGATGCGGCTTGCGTTGCCAAAAGATTGCCGACCTCTGCACTAGAATAATTAGACGACCTACTGCGTTAAAAAGTCTGATTTAATTTATCATTATCAAATAATCAAGTAATATACAATAAGACAAAAACGATTCTAATGCCATTCTCAAACTGGTAAAACAAAGTAATAGATATGTCGCAATGTCATTGTACATGTATGTCGACCGGGGAGGTCTTTTTTATAGTATGGAAGTAGCAAACGAGTATGCAGTCCACCTGATGGTAAGTGGCTACCGCCGCCCATGGACCCTAGGTAAAATCAAAGTCTCACCTAAGGTTAGTCACAGATGCGTTGCTACCCCTGAGGATTAAGATGGAATGCCTCGGAAAAGTATGTCTCCCTTACCACACCCTTCAGACCAGAACACAACAGCGCAAAACACTGCTGTTATTAGGCAGAAATAGGTGTAGCGGTGGTGCCTCCGAGTCGAACCACAAAGAGTTCTACCACCTTCACATCAAGGTACCTCCGCTACACATATTTCTAGCGTGAAAGAGTTCTTGCGTTTCGGTGGAAAGGTGTGTTTGCCGGCTCACTTATATGTATATGAAGCGACCATCTTAGTCCTCGTGAGTAGCAACGCATTTGTTCGACTTCAGATAGAAGCCCTGTTCTATATCAAGTAGCTTACAAATGTCCATGGGCGGCAGTGCAAATTACTATTACACAGACGGCATGCTCATTCGATACTTCGCGATAAGAAAGATAAAAAAATTGTCGTACTTAAAAACATAACGTACCCACTGCTAACAGGAACAAGATAATTCCCGGAAGACAAAAGTCGATCCGAAACAAGGTTTCAGACAATACGTTTCAGGTTAACCATTTACTTAAGGTGTCGAATGAATAATTTATTTAGACCCTTGTTCCGTTAATAATGACATCGGTTGATAGGGGGAGACTTATTGCCGGGAAGGTATAAACTTCGCCCGATAAATTGCTGTCAGCTATTAAATAACTTCGAAACCAATATTAAGCGTAAGAACTGAATAAGGTTTTACTATTAAAGCCTATCTAAATTCTACTAGTATATAAATGATGCATCCTGTATCAAACGATACATTTTTGTCTAGAATAGAAGGTAAATAGGTACAGTTTTATGTATATGAAATAGGCACTGCCGTTCATGGACACCTGTAAACTGTGGAACATTGGTTCTATCGTTAATCATAGGGGTGCTTTCCCCGAGGACTAAGATGGTCGCTGTATATGAGAATGAGCCTGCAAGTACACCCTTTTACCGAAATGCAAGCACTGCTTAGTATTAGATATAGTGGTGGTACCTCCTCGATCGCACCATACACTTTCCAACCATTTGCAAAAACGTGTGATAAGTATAAGGTAAAATTACCTCTTGTTTCGATGATGACAGAATATTTATAGAAAGTTACATCTGTAAAAATCTCTCATAATATTCTCCATTTAGCATCATTTTAGCACTCACTTCACCCATATTGGATTAGCATTTCGAACAGTGTGTAAACAAACTGAATTATGCTCAGTACCCTAGGAAATAAAATTATTAATTAAAAGATGGTAGAACTATTTGTGGTTCGACTCTGGAAACACCACCGCTACACCTACATCTTTCCACCTACCTTCTGCGTAATAACAGCAGTGTTATTAATTTCTGTGTTCTAGTCCGAAGGGTGTGGTAAGGAAGATATACTTATCCGAGGCGTTCCAACTTAGTCCTTAGGGGTAGCAACGTATCTGTGACTAACCTCAGGGTAAGACTTTCATCTTATCTGGGGTTGATTAGAGAAGTCTATGGGTGGCAGTGGCCACTTACCATCAGATGGTCTGCGTGCTCGTTTGCTACTTCCATATTTAAAAAAAACACTACTATATAATAAACGAAGCTTAAAAATATTTTTCCCAATAGAAAATCTTTCTAGCAAACAACAAGATATTTCAGGATCTAAAAACCGTTCAACCTATCGAGATACCTACTAAACTCCCCAGTTCATTTAAGACGAGGGCGGGGGTTCTATCGTCCGTGATTCAGACGCATAGATTCGCCGTTTTCATTGCTTTTACAGTTGGGAAGAAAGGGACAGCACAAGAATTGGCGATGAGAGTGACAAAGACATAAATTTAAGGGTTGGGTTAGTTATTGAGGCACATGTTTCTGTAATAGACGAACTCGTACCTAGCGACGGGAAAGCGTGGGTGATTGTTATAAGTGAAAAGGTTTAAGGGGATGACGGGTTCAATAGATATTTACAAGTTGAAACAAGACACAAGACAAAATATTTCTTTGGTATTTTAATGTCTAAGAACGTGAAAGGAAATTTAATGGAATTTAATGAAATTTACCACGAAATGTCAAATCTCATATCAAAGAACTGAATGTTTGAACTTATAGTATATAATTTACATATAAATTGCGATAAAAAAATATTGTAAAAACATGAGCAAACCACAATATAATTTGTTATATACGGCACTGTACAATATTGAATTAAGCCCGATATGTATAATTATTTAAATACTTTTAAGGTGTATAAGCCCGATATGTATAATTATTTAAATACTTTTAAGGAGTATTAATGAAAATTGTTTCTATTTACCGTGAATTAACTGTTTTTATACACCTACTATGCTAAACTAACTCTACCTACTGGTATGAAATACATAACCGCAGAATTCTATTACCTAACTCATTTCGGAGCCACAGACAGACCACACCTGATCAACCCCACCCTCCCCATCCACGTGTAAATTATTAACAATATCAACTTGGCGAATAGTTACCCGAACAGCATTTTAATCAGTGTCCCAACTTCTTGATTAATGTGCCCCAAGACAATTTATCGTCGAAATTTTATTTATAATTGCGCTAGCTAAATTAAATGGCGGGCGATTAGTCAATGTCAAGACGTAGGACCGCGACCCACGATTTGTCACCTCTGCTGAACCAGTTTAATTCGACGCTAATTGAGCCCGGAAGTTTGTTACCCCTGAACTTCGACAGCATACCTGTTGTTAGTACGGCTAGTAATTTTCAACTTAGTAGTTAAAGCGGGTAGTTTCCAATTCGAGTAATTAATTCAAGTTTAACGCGAATTATTCATACTATTCAGATGAAATTAAGTCTACGAGTTGGATATTAGTTTTGTAATTTGTTTATCGAACGGATACAAAATATACGTTTATGCAACATGAAGAAATGGAGACCTACTGACGAACCTTGACATACCCCAAAAATAAGAGATAAGATAGGTATAAAAAATAATCTTCCCTTTAAATTCAGCGTTGCAATTCAGAGGGAAAAGAAAAATAAAATTAAAAATTAAAAACGTGTACAATCATCTAAACGCCGCACCTCGTCTCGCTTTATGAATGTTTGATTTGCAGAATGTTTCGTTAAGGTATTTTTTAAAAACTTCCTTCTCTTAATTAGTCAGGGAATAAGCAAGTGGCACATTAGCTCTCGGAATAATTACCACGGCTGTATTTCGACCTCCGTTTGCTTTATTTTTTATCCGCATTACTTCCCTTCTGCGGTTTGCGGTGAAGAATTTAGAAGCATTTACGAAATTGGTTTGCATTGTAATGCAATTATGTGATTATTATGATGCCATAGTCTACGATTGTATTCCAAGTCTTATTATCTCTTTGTTTTGCAGCAGATACCTACTCAATCACAATTTTCGTCACTCTAAAGTAATTGTTTATAAATAATTACTTAACTTTCAAATTGCAAATAAATATTATTATGTTTATTCTAGAAACAATTTGCATAGAAAAAAGATTTCAAAGAACCAAATTAAAAGTATAAAACAGTTCATAATTGCGATTCCGGAGCCAAATGTTCCTAACTTTCCTTTCTGAGGCCCTCTGATTACTTTTTAAAAGGCTTTTCCGACTTAAACATTACAAAGAGACATCCCGAGTTCTTTAAGTCGACTTGTAATTGCGTGATTTTGTCTGCCAAGGACCGTTTGTTTTGAAAATGGCAGAATAATGTAAATAGGATGTGAAAAAATCTTGACTGCCAGTTTTCAACTTGGATAAGCGCTAGCATTCTAGGCTCTATAGGCTAAACTTTAATAAGTAAAGTAAAAAAAAAATAATACTCGTAGCGTGCAATAATGTGATGAACCAATTCAACATATATTTTCTTGCGTGATTGCTTCTTCTATATACGTTTATATAGAATAAACAAAAGCAATCGCAGAGAACGACGCAAAACAAATATAAAACTTGGTGTCCAATCTCTCAAAACCAATTCTTCGTACAAGATTCCAGTCTTAAAGTATTCCGTCCACACAACCTAAGGGGTGGAAATCTAAGCGGTCCATAAGGAACCCCTTGGAACCCCCGTCCGAGCAAGTGGTGGGGGGAGGGTGTCTCTCCCGGGGGAACTGAATCAAGGAGTGCTACGTGCCTCGAGTTTAATTAAGGACTCTAGAGAGTCTTGAGATACTTCGATTTTAGTGGCGTTTTCTTTTAATTCTTTAAACACACCCTTATACACTTGGATTGCTATTGTTGGAATATTTTTTTTAATTGTCCTCTTTGTGGAATTTTCGTTATTAGCTTTTGTGTCAATTTGTACGTCTTTTCTTTTTTCCCTTCTTATGTGATTTATTATATTACATTGAGTATAAGATTATTTTATATTAGTAGTAAACGATGAATGATGGTAAATGTATGCTGCTTATGGGCGTATATAAAACCCCAGATATGATTAGAGTCCTATCTGAGGTCGGCTATACATATATCCGTGAGGACTAAGCTGGAACGTCTCATATAAGTACATCTCCGTTACCACACCAAATATGTAAACGTAACACAATATATAAATTAATAGCGTGCAAATTACTCATCATCTAAGTCCGAACATTACTTATATTATTACTGTATAAACAAAATTAATATTTCGCGAAGAGGAACTCAATGGTTCATAGGCGTTAGATGAACAATAAGAACGGAAACAAAATAAGACAAATGGCATAAAAAAATGTGATATCAGAATAAAGCTGAGATCTGTTAACAAGAACGAAACAAAGAGAGACGTTTCTCCAACAGATTTCTTTATATTTCCTGCGATACACGTAACCTGATCCCGAATCTCACTGGGGATGATAACGGAGAAATCAGTTTCAAGATTTTTTCTCACGCGAAAAAAGTGACATCTGAATTTGTATGCCGGGTGGCTGTCCGCTTCACTCCCATACAATATTAGAAGGTCCCGAGAGAGAGGGCTAATTAAATTAATGTCCTCAGCCCTCCTTTTCCCGCGTTTCGTTTCCAGTAATTCGACACCTGCATTGTTTCCACTTAGAGACTCGGTGTTATGTTGCTCCTTGCTTTGTGAGTCAGGAGTAATTTCCACGAGACAATCTTTCACTTAACCGTAATCAGGATCTAGAGGAGGCCTTTAAATCAATAAACTGGTGCCTAACACGTATGCGCAACACTTCCTTACGGTTTAACAGAATTGTACCAGCTAGCAGATAAAGTTTTATTTTTACATAGTTGAATAGTTAATTTTAGATTATTATCATAATAATATGTCATCATTTATAATTATAATATTTACTTATATAGAAATACTCGTTTTAGTAACATTTCATATTTACCGAGTAATTTATGCGCAATGTGTATACATTTTTTTTATTTGTTAATTTATGCGCAATGTGTATACATTTTTTTTTATTTGTTAGCTGTAACTTGATTTATATTCAATAAAAAATATTTAGTATTTTTAGTGATAACCATACGGTCATCATGAGATGTAGTTTCTTGAATTTCATTATTTTACATTTATAATTGTACGTTATATTATTTTAGTTACTTATAAACTTAATTACTTTAGTCTCATTCAGCAATGACACCACATCCACTTAACTTTTAGCTGTCTTTTCAAGCCGTAACTTTGGGTTTGTTCATCCACCTCTTATCGCCCAAACTCAATCGATCACCCTAACTAGTGATACCACTTAACTTCCAACTGGAGTAACCCATGTGCAACCGGAGAGCGCCGCGTGGCCGACGCACGCGCCACCTAATTCAATAAACACATTATCGCGATTAGCTACTGAGCCCCCCGTCGTGCCGGAATGACCCGAGCTGCTCCGAACGCCCCCGAGTGTACACGAACCGCTCCCGATGGAATACTGTCAGATTTCCTCCGATATTCGATGATATTAATCATTAGTTCTTTATTCAAATTGACCATTGGGGTCAGAATTCGGGTTGTAGGTACGTTAGGTTCACTATCGTAAGATGGAAGGAGAATACTATGGTAGAAACAACAATCTAACAACTTTTTTCTATAACAAAAGCTCAAAATTTAACAACAAAGTTTAATAGTTTTTCAAACAAATATTTTATAAATCTTCAAACTACTTCTACTAACCACAATTGTTGTCAATAATATATCACTGCTCATATATGACAATACCTACACACCTATTGAATAATTATAAATTCCAGAAACTTCCGTTTAATCATTAAAACCACGATAAGAAGAAAATAATTCATTCATAACACAAAGTTGCACATTTTTATCGTGGAGTAAGTACATTTCCGATTAAAATTATTATAAGACTGCTTTATGAATTCGTACATCATTATTTCATTTATTCATTTATCTATTCTCTTATATTATGTTATTTATTAATTATTATATCATTTATTGTTATCATTATTTCATTTATTCATTTATCTATTCACTTCCGTAAAAATCAACCCTGTATGGATAATTCTCAGAAAATCCATACGGGTTTTCTAATGACGTTTTTACCTGATTTTGTTTAATCTCATTCAGCCAGCCCTTCAATCAATGGTTTATCATTATTATTAACTTCATCAACACTGTCTGTCTGTATAAATACATCAATTGATGCAATCATTGTCTCACGGTCGCCACGCGGCGTACACGTGGCGTTGGGCTTTTTATTTTTTATCCCCAATCATGGGTTTAAAATCTTCTGTGATAATACTCATTAGCTAGATTGCTTTTTAACTAACTTAGTATTGTGTGGGAGTGGTATATTTTACCATCATAATAGTGTTAGTGGTCTTTGATCTTTACTGTCCTTTATATTTCTAACCATCTTAATTTATTTCATATCTTATTCATGTTTTATCATTGCATTGTCTATATTTTTTTCTTTCATGGTTACCTAACTTGTTTGTATATTTAGTTTGGGGTAAGTAACTAATATTTTAATATTATTATTATAGAATTACAATGGTTTAGGTAAAACACTATGTTACGGAATATAATCTATATTTATGTACATTTACATTAGTACATTTTAATAATAGTACTTTAAGTAATTTGTAACATATCTGAACAACAAGTTAAATATAATATTGCGCATTATTTTCCTCACGTTGACTGTAGTTTTGTATTAGATAACTGTATTTTTTCAATAATAGTGTATTTTAACAGAATATTGCTTTAGTAAATATATATACATATTTTTGTTAAAAACGAAAACGGCAACTTCATATATTTCATGCAATATTTCTAAATCACTTTCAATATATTGCTCGTTCATTTTTTTTTTCATAAACAAACCCCAACTTTTATTTATGGATTTCAACTATTGCGTTGCGAAGTGGATTTTCATAACAACGTTCGAACGTTCACACACATTCATTTTCAAAACAAACCGCGCGTTCGATAATCAAATTACCGTGTTTTGATTGGCCGGCGCTCGCCGCGCGCGCTCTCCGAGTGTTTTGATTCGACGGCGCGACAATGGCGCCAGTTGTCAAGTGTTTTCTCAAACCGTCACTTTACTCACACAAACATACCGTCTGCTGCATTTCAACTGCACGTCCTTATCCCTCAGGAAGTAAGACCGAAATTCCGTTGGAAATATGATTCCCAACGGTAACTTGGTGAAGTCCATGCAGGTCAGATGTGAAGCGGTGCAGTAAGTGGAAGGATAACACCGCCAAATGTACTCGCATTTGTTAGAATCACACGAAATCTAGTTAGCAAGCTGGCGTTAAAAAGTATGACATGTGCGAAATGGGCAATGCAAACCGGTCAACTGCTGAATATGTAGGTCGTGTAATATTTTCTTTTATACATAAACTTAACTTTATGTATAAAAGAAAATGTTGACAAGGCAGTCGCGCTGACAGATGGAAAGTAGTCATTGTTGCCTGAACACTTTCAACAATAGACAAGATGTATCACCGGCTTTGAAGGAGAGTTCTTTTCGAACCTTTTTTGAAATGTCATAACGCTTCGCCTCAGGAGAAAGTTCATTTCACATCATACACGTCATTAGGTTTTATATTCACTGGAAACCGTTCTAAATATATACCTTACCTAACCTTAGAACAAGAGAAGCCGAAGAGAAGAAAGAAGAAAATCTTTTTCGTTAATCAATAATTTAATAACACAAATCTATCATTAGTCTCTAATATTATGAATAAATTGTGAATGTAAGTTTGAGACCGATTTTTTAAGTGTTCGCAAATTCATCTCCATTAAAAATGAGAAACGATAGACCCGAAAATTTTACATCCCGTAATAACCTAGAAATATCCCAGCACCCGTTCGGTCCGTTCCTTTCAGTGCTGGCAGGATATAAACGGTTAAAGAGATTTGCCGGTACCTCTGTCACGTGCCGTACGTGTGGCGGCAGATTTGCGGGCCGATGACCTCTGTCTGCAGGTATGAATACTTACACCTACTTTTGTGTTCCCGTAGGTATGGACTTTCGAGTTTTAAAATATTTTACGGAGAGCGGACTAACTAGCGTTGACATAACTAAGTCTAGTTATGTTTAATACCACATGTCGAATTGAAGTTTAGAGGGTAGTGTGTTTTTAAATATTGTTATTGTCTATGTATTTATTGGATCTATTGTTTTCGACGGACTTTATATATCTAAGGGAGGTTGTCTGTCTAATCTATCTTCGAAAGACACAAAGGAATATGATTCGACCGGGGAGGTACCACCGGGGCACACATTTCCTATCTACTATAAAGCACTTTTTACCTGTCTATGGAGGTGTGAATGCCGGATAACTAACATGAGTAGTTACGCATCTTTGACCGTCTTCAGACAGAAACCTTTTCTATATGTTAGACTCGGGTTATAAATGTTTATGGACTATACACTACACATATATGTGCTTAAATATAAAAAATAATGCTAAACAACTTTGCGAAATTATAACATGTGCAATGAAAAGGATTGCAAGAGAATATTATTTAGGAATTATTGAAATGGGTACTCAAGCTATTAAATATTTTCGTCATAAACGCCACCTATCTGTCAGCCTAATCCCGCTTACAAGCGATTACATAGTCAGAATCTATTTCTGAAATGTATGCAAAGCTTGACTCTCTCGTGTAACCGCGCCCTAATTCGCGTCATGTTAGATTTATAACATTTATTTGAACGCACCTTTATAGTAAGCGACCATGATAGTCGTTTAAAAGCAATACCAATTTCCCAAAATTTGAGGCAAAAGTTCTTAAATGCGTTAAGTTCTGTTAAGTTGAGGATGTATGTGTGTTTGTGTCTCTTTCAAAAACGACGGTCGGATTTCCTTGAAATTTGAACACACACAGATAGCACTTATTACCATAGCAATATTTTTTTTCTTTTCTTTCAGTCGATTTTGATGGATATTTCGCCGAAAAAATAAATTAACCTACCAACAAAATTATACACTACATCAAGCATATTAATAAATGTTATATTTTTTATTATTTATTGAATAAACTTTAATTTACCTACTTTGTTTCGATCTCAGTAATTGGCAACGACACGACAAGTCGTCTCTACTAAACAACCCCTATTATTGGCATTACCCGTAATCCGACAGAACGATCGCCCAACCCTTGCTCGCTGGAGTACCAATTTATATTGTCATCTTTAGTTTTATTGGATTCGATGCGTAATGGATAATAACCCAGCGTTCGTGGTGTTATGTGTCACAAAATTGAATATTGTTTATAGAAGGGTGTGTTTTTTTGATATTTATAAGAAGCTTACTTCGTATTTTGATGATAGTTTAAACTTATTTAAAGAATAAACGGAAAAGAAAGAGTATAGAACAAAAAGCAATTTCATAGAGAACAGGGGTTCTATCTGAAGTCGATCATAGATGCTAGATGTTCGCTAGATGATCGCTATTCACGAAGTCTAAGATCGTCGCTTCATATATGTATAAGTGAACCGACAACCGCACCCTTCCAACGAAACACAAGAACTACTTCACGCTTGAAATAAGTGTGGCGATGGTACTCCTTCAGTAGAACTACACTGGTTCTACCACCTGTCAAATGTAAAAGACAGAAATTCAATAGACAGAACAAAAAGAAAGATGTATTTTATAAATCAAGTAACAACAAGTTCTATTGTAAGAACTATGTGCGCAATGCCCGTATAAACAATTCTAGCTAAGTGACCGTAAGTATTCACATAGGGACATATTGTATTAAAATATTGAAGGTGAATGTGGTAGAACTCTTTGTGGTTCGACTCCGGAAGCACCACCGCCACACCTATTTCTGCATAATAACAGCAGTGTTATGCGCTTTTGTGTTCTGGTTTAAAGCGTGTGGTAAGAGAGACATATTTTTCCGAGGCATTCCATCTTAGTCCTCACGGATAGCAACGTATCTGTGACTAACCTTAGATGAGACTTTGATCTTACCTGGGGTTGATTACAGATGTCCATGGGCAGCAGTAGTTATTTACCATCAGGTGGGCCGCAGGCTCGTTTGCTACTTCCATACCATATATATAAAAATATAATCGGGATAAAAACTCGTTTATGTATTCCACATAAAGACGTGTGTATTTAGTACAAATTGAGTCTGTTTATGAATGTGAACTAACACGTATGTGCGACCATGAAGTACTTAATACAGGGTACTTTATACTCGTAAAATGTTTATCCAAACGAGTCGGTACTTTGTAACGCGTTTGATATAAACTAAACAAAATACAGAAATATTTCGAACATAGTACACAAATACAATGTAATGATATTCAGACTTCACAGTGACGTAAAGGCATGAAGTACAAACACGAACATTTTACGAAACTGTAGCGTTTATGAAAAATAAAAGTGTGAACCTAACTCCCAAACATTGTTACCGGCAATGATTTCCAGTCTAACATTTCTGAGCTCCTAAAGCGGCCATTCAGATTGAGAATGGCTCCGAAATACCGGGACGAAACTAAGAGCATCAATTGTCACCGAGCAATAAGGGAGGTGACTAGCATTCCACGCGTACCGCTTCGCAGTACTGCTTTGGGAACTGCAAAAGCTGTGGAGTCGAAACAAAATGTACAAAAGATACATGATGGTCCATGGTACTATGCATCTATGGATGCATCTAGCCTTTGACGGTGTTTGGGATGCTGTATATTGGTTTGAAAGTGCGGTAAAGCCGAAATACTAAAGGCATTCTAACTTCTAAGACGTCAATTATATCTAGAGTTGATTAAAAACGTTTATAAGTTAAAGTGAATAATTTATCTACCCACACTTGAAGGTACACGAATACATCAAACAAATTCAAATGTTTAACATCCAACACTTGATAAAAAAGTAAGCAGTAGACTAGTTTAATTAAATAATTTATTATATATTAAATACATGATATAAAGAAATAAAAATATATGCAAAGAAATATTTTACATTGTTAATTATACCTATTTCCAATCAATATTATAAGTCACAGTTTATTTTGAAAACTAAAGACATTTTACATCTAAATGAAGCGTTCAAAATGTCGTCACAAAATTTGAACATCTTGGCTACTCCATGCTAGTCGGAATGATGTCCAAACGGCCGAAAATCCCGAATTCCCGTAACGGTCACAGTACATCGCAATAAGCGCAGTGACGGGAACATTCCCGAACTGTCCCGGAAGCAATCTGCCGCATCGTGTTCAGTGCCTTACGGCCACTGACACTTGATTATGGGTTGAGAAATAATGGCGAATGAGGACCAAAATATTTATAGAGAGTAAGAAAGCCTTAAAATTTTTAGGGATATCTTTCTTTCATACATAATGTGATACATATCTGAATCAGATCCGGGCTCTGATCCAGACAAAATCGACAGACAGATACTAACAGTCAAATATCGATAAAATAATTTTGAGGACTGTCGGTCCATCATGTCTACGATACTCTTAACACCGGGAATCTTTGTGTCTTTTAGGATGTGAGTAAAACGTTGCGTTATGTAGAAATTGTCATGATTAACTAGCATCCTCCTTATGAATGATACCGGCTGTTTTATTGTAAATTTGGATGGCACACCTATTCGCCTTATTAATGAGGTAAAATTAATTTTGTATATATTGTTTCTAGTGCTGTTTCACTCTAGTTTGTTTCTTTTAAGTTTGTTAGTTTAAATAACTTCTTCAATTAAAAATAGAAAAAAGTTTGCTAAAGATTTTTGTGTATAGGCATATGATTAAATGATAACAAATTTATTGATTATGATACTATCACTTTCAAATGTCATTTCACTAAATAAATTCACTTAACAAGCGTCTCGACAATTACCCAACCCAAAAACTAACAGTTTGGAGCACCGTCCAAATTTACGGTCGGTAAAGCATTTTTCCGCAAGACCGAAGATTCCCGGAGAATTCTCCCGATCCCTCGGCTCCCTACCGTGGAATTAACGAATTTGTCAAGTGTCAACGTGCGAGGGTCTTATTAGTTTTTCTAAGGACGCCCAATGATTATTTTTACCGTGACCTGGACACAGACATTGGGATGTAAGTGAGCTAGAAACTCGATCTCGGATCGCACAAAAGTTTATTTTCGCATTGTTATTTACCGTGACCTAGACACAGGAATTGCGGTGAAATTGGGCTAGACAGTCAATATAGGATCGCAAAATCTTCATCTTTCAATGATAATCAGATTTGTTTTTATGGTGAAAATTATTAAAAAAAATATGTTATATCGGCGATAAATCAAAACCATTAGGAGCGACATGAAAATTGTCTTACATGTAACGATTGGAAATTTTGAATATAATATTTTTTCTGTTTTCCTATGATATTACATTAAGGATTATGAAATACTAGATTCTAATAAGGAGATAATACAAAATTGAAGTACCGTCTATCGAATACATATATTTCTAATGGCCAAAGTAACCAAAATTTTAAACGTCAAAGAGCATGAAACATTCCATGGTCACATCACGTAGAATGGCTGTATCATTTGAAATACGATGGCTGGAGAAAAGGACATATGTATAGTAGCCAACTCGATAAATCTTCCGTCTAAGTGGCATTTATACACAACACATATCTCTCTCGAGTAAGCAGCAAATCGTAAACGTCTGCACGAAGCTCGCCGACCCGAACGTTTTGTGACCCTCCGCAAAAATCGTAAAGATAGGGATAATCAAAGGAAAAGATGGAGGAAAAAAAAAGAAAGATACGTTAGAGGAAGTTTAATATAAGACAGAAAATAACAATATAAAAAGTGAAGAGACGTTTATAAAAATCTACGTACTTATAGATGTTCATATTTACAAAACAATATGAAATCGATAGAATTGTGAAAGTAAATCAAATGGCATTGTTAATATAATTAAGCTTATCATCAATTATTAAATGTAATCAAATTAATCGTACAAAATGTTTAAATGATTTAAAATAAATGAAGATCAACTTTACATTATCTAATGTATTGTAATAAGAAGGTAGTATGAAGATAAACAAAAGTATTATTCATCGAATTTGATACGAGTATCAGATAATTATGATAGAGTCGATCCATGTTCTAAGAAATTAAAGTTTTACGAAAATATTTTCTATTATCAAATTGACTGTGTACCTTATTTAATAATGACATAACCAAATATTTCTTATTAGATATGAAATAACCTCCTTCCTACTTCACCGAAGAATTATAGACTTATATTATATTTTTTGATTATATAGTTCTTTTTCTACTTATAAAAATGGAATTATTAATACTAATATTTTTACATTTACCAAGAATTTCGCAAATATTTTAAATTCGCAAATAAGCAGATGATTAGCAAATAAAACTTCATATGTATATGTTACAGTCTCGTTTGATTTCATTTTACTTTTAAGAAATACTTTCTTGATCTTACAAATTGGTACCGAAGCATTTTAATTTTCCAAACATCTTCAACAAGCAGTTTCTTGAGCAAAGAAACTACACAATTCATTTTTGTTATCCGATGGAGCTGTTTGCGAACCTCTCTAGACAAGATTGCGCGTTGTACCAATTTTCCATTAAATTCGAGCGTATTATGATAGCAACCGACAAGATTGAATCGTTGTTCCGTTGGTTTACGTTAGAGGTCTTGGTTTGTTTACGGAGTTGAGTTCACGAGATTGTCTTTTATAGAATTCCTGAGAGTTTCTCGTTGCTTAGAAATAGTTCTTAAGCATTCTATATAGTTGGTTATGTATAACTTAAACGGAAAAATGCTATGTCTAGTGTATAATATTGTATATGGTTTTCTTTCTTTATAGCACGGAAGTAACAAACGAGCATGCAGCCCACCTGATGATAAGTGGCTACTGCCGCCCATGGACATCTGTAATCAACCTTAGGTAAGATCAAAGTCTCACCTAAGGTTAACCACAGATGTGTTGCTACCCCTGAGGACTAAGATGGAATGCCTCGGAAAAGTATATCTCCCTTACCACACCCTTCAGACCAGAACACAACAGCGCATAACACTGTTGTTATTAGGCAGAAATAGGTGTGGCGGTGATGCTTCCGGAGTCGAAACACAAAGAATTCTACCACCTTAATATATAAAGTACTTAATCTCATTGAATTTATATTTATATGTATAGACTCGTGGAGAACGTATATAAAAAACGCTTTCTATACTCACAGCCCCACACTAGGATTTTCTCCTGTATCGTGGGTACCATGGACACACAAAGACGAATACACAAAAACCCAGACCAAGAACAGGACCTAAATTTATCATTTAAATGCCTATCTGGCCGGGGATCAAACCCGGAACCCACTGCGTGTCAGACCGGTATGGTGACCACGCCACGCGGGTCGTCGAAATTTGTCAAATATAATTTGATAAAATATTGACTACGAGTATTCAGGTATATTCGGCCCGATATATAATACTTACTCTTGTAAATACTCATTTAATTTTGGATGCCAAAGACATACTCAAAGACAAAAACAAAGACAGCCGACTCAAAAGAAATCAGTCAGATAATCGGTAAAAGGAAATAATATTTCCAATATTGCGAATGACATAAGATCAAATGTTATATGTCTTAACAAGCTGTGATAATGATGTCCCCAATACTAGTTAACGCGATCACCAACTAAATCAATCTACCGGCGGACAATTCGAAAATCAATAACGCAAGCATTTTCCACGTAAAATAAATCGAGAATCCGAGTGGACGCTACACCGGCACGTATATACGTGGTCCGCCCCCTCCCGTCGGGGGCAAGACACGGCTCGTAAACCGGGATGCCGGGATTCTCGGGAAATCCGCACTTCACTACCGTAAGAATCACGCCACCTCGCATGTGGATTTGTTGAAACGTATATGTGTTTGTGAGCCCTCAGACGGTTTCATATCACATTTTTATCTCGTCCATTCTGTTTTGAGTTTAGGTTGTAACCTGCTTCAAAATCTTTAACATAGTAGGGGCTGGTATGAGCAGTGAAAGCAATATATATCTATAAGAGCAGTCAAGCGATGCTTTGTTCTGAAGAGTGTGATAAAAGAACGATATAAGGCTTTACAACGAGATGATATTAAAAAATAACTACAACTACGATATGCACATGGACGAACTGATTACACAGAAAAAAGACAAACCCGCTCAGAATCTTGCTGGATCTTCTCAGTTGAGGTCATGTTCCGATACAGTGTTAATGTGAGAAAAAATATTGTATCTGACAAACTAAATTTGCATCTAAAGACCTACACAAAATAAAGACATTTCATTTCATTACATAAAAAAAGAAAAGTAGAGGTCAGTGAATGCTTAGACTAGTATTTTTCTAATGAATATCTTTGAAAAACTGAGATGTAATGTAGCTATTATGTCCAATAGTGGGATTAGTGGGTTGATGAATAGACGTATGTTCATCACAAAAAATGAATTTATAGGTACCCGGTTAGCATTGAGTATTAGGTTTGCCGGTTGTGATTGAATGTATCCGGGCGAGCGATAACCGTAAATCCCGGATGAGTAGGTATCCCGGGTATGGAGATATCAGGGCCGGAGTGATAGTTGAAAAATATTCGATATTCGAATATAGTTGAATAATATAATTATATATATGTAGTTGAGAAATATCTAAGTTACTCTTGGCGCAACAAAGCGCTTGTTGCTAATTACGAGAAACAATTTAATTTTTTATGAGTTAAGGTTAACATTAACAAATTTCTGACTTAGAAATTTCAAGTTAAAACTGACAATAGGGGTCCATAAAATGCTATGTTATTCTGTCTTCATTAATTCTATCTGAATTAACCTACTGTAAATAAACGGTTTACTTGTTGTGTAAGAACGTGCTGTTAATCATAAAATTCTAATTATAAAGTATACTTTTAATAATTCTTTATAATTAGAATTGAATTCGAAGGTGGTAGAACTCTTTGTGGTTCGACTCCGGAGGCACCACCGCCTCACCTATTTCTGCCTATTAACAGCAGTGTTTTGCGCTGTTGTGTTCTGGTCTGAAGGGTGTGGTAAGGGAGACATACTTTTTCGAGGCATTCCATCTTGGTCCTCAGGGGTAGCAACGCATTTGTGGCTAGCCTTAGGTGAGACTTCGATCTTACCTAGGGTTGATTACTGATGTCATGGGCGGCAGTAGCCACTTATCATCAGGTGAGCTGCATGCTCGTTTGCTACTTACATACTATAAAAAAAAATCTTTGTATATACCACTTATAAACTAATTAAACTGATAAAACATACAAGACGAAATGACAAAGCAATAAATATTTGAATTAAATTGTAAATTATTGTCCAAAGAAATACCCGCAAGTATCTTATACAAAAACTAATAATAACTATCACGATTATTAACACAGAGCCGCCATCGGATCATAACACTATCCATCCAATATCAGAGATTGTCGGCGAAATCATTACCGCCCATTATCGGGGCACTAAACTCGAGATTCGCAATAAAACAGACATTAATATAATTAAATTATCGCCAAATCCGTCCCTGGGTACCTCATCTGCACAGTATCACAGAGACGGATTTTTATGGCGACGTTCTTTAGCTGGTCGTGAATTAAATATACGGCGTACCCAACTTAAAGTGCTTCCGTGGTAAGATTTTGCGAAATATGGCGCAGTGGAGCTCGCTAGATGAATTTATGTTTGTGTGTAGGTGTTAAGATATTAAGGAACAGGTTTAAACGGCGTAAATGCAAGCTTTGGGGAAAATTTTGCTCATAATGTGAGAATCATGGAATTAAAGACATAAAGATGAATTATTTTCATGATAAATACTAGGAAAGCTTATAAAACTGAGATTTGGATTTGGCATACTCTATCATTCGAAATATTCAGTACTTCACTTCAGTACTTAAATCTACCTTACCCTATCAAACTCTACTGTACTCTAAAGTACCTAAGATAATAAACCCGACGTCCACATTTATGGACATTAAAAAAGCGATCATTTTAGAGGCCCATAACTTGAAAACGAAAATCAAGACACGTTCCTAAAACGGGGGGGAGAGAAGCCATAACAATAATTTAGGCGACTAGCGTGTAAATAATGCAGAGGCTTATAAAAAACGGGGCAGATGGGGGAGGTAAGGCCCAGGGCATTTACATGCTCATTGATTATTCACTCACTCGGTCACAGTTAGAGACAGTGATGCTTGGATTGGTTTGCTCTGTAATGATGGTCTCATATCACAAGAATAAAAGGAACCTTATACCAAATTTTCATTTTATAGGAAAATAAAATTGTGCTCGCATTTTGAGGAGTTTCTTAAAGCGCTATCATATAAAGGATCCATTTATGTTTGTTTTTTGCACATGATTTGCACACGTTAATTGTTTTCAACATTTCGAATCAGTGTAATTGATAGATATTGTTTAAGGTTATTTTATTGAGTAATTAGTTGTCATATGAATTTGATTAATATGATTAATTTAATTTTACGTTACGCTTGCATATTTTTTATTAGAATTGTATGTGTGTAAGTAGGTATCATATAAAATATATAGGAATTTAATTTTAATCATATGTGCAACTGATTAAATATACAATAATATATGTATACTAAGGGAGTGTGTGAGGCGTTTGTACACACCATCATTTTTATACAATCACCGTACATAGATTATACATAATATCATGAAGTTTACTTATGTATACTTCATGATATTATGTAGGTACCTACAGTGTCTGCAGCCAGACTACGTAAGTGTAGTCAACGCTAATGACTGCACTTTTAATCCTGCACCTGCGTTTCGGTAAGTGCAGTGTGGCGCGGGATTTTGCGAACGTCTTCTGAAAAGTTATGTTACGTTCAGTAAAGTGAAGAAATTCTCGCAAATTCCCAAGTGCAAAACATTTTTTAGGATATACTATGTGCATACATACCGCCAAAATAAGAATTCACAGTACTATTTAACACTAGATTATTCCTGCGACTCCATCCGATTTGGTTACGTCTACCATAGAATAACACATAGAATACTCATTACCGATGAGTATTCTATGTGTTAATCCAGGCCATAAGTAACTAATTTTTGCATGAGTAAGTAATAAACATACATCTTCTTCTTGAGTGGTAAGGGAGATATACTTTTCCGATTCCATCTTAGTCCTTAGGGGTAGCAACGCATCTGTGGCTAACCTTAGGTGAGACTTTGATCTTACCTAGGGTTGATTACAGATGTCCATGGGCGGCAGTAGCCACTTACCATCAGGTGGGCTGCATGCTCGTTTGCTACTTCCATACTATAAAAAAAAAAAACTTCACCAACTTTCGCATTAATAATATTAGTAACATTTAACACTTAGGTAGGTATGTATAAATGAGTCTGACATGCCAAACTTAACAGAAACAATTATTTAGCTCAATTGTTAACAAAATGTATCTCACTGTAGGACCTCACTTTACAATTAATGAAGTCTTGCAGCTTGCTCCCACTTGCTGCGACAATGTAGATCTGTACAGTGGAGTGCCTTATTGAAAAATAAATTTTACGTCAACCTTTAGTTAAATCAATTTTTTGTTACTTGAACAAACGCTTGACATATTCTACTAAATCTAAATGGTTTGTATACATCGGAAACTAGTAACATCGTTGAAAACATTAAAACAAAAAGCCCGGCTGTTTAAAACGACATTTTTGTTCATTATGATATATATTTAATTTAACGCTATACGCTATATGATACTTTGTCAAAATAGACAAGTAAAAGAATTACAATATATATATTTTAGATTGTTATATTTCTTAGCTTTCATTCGATACCCATATTGTAGTAATAGTAGAAAAATTCGTCCCCCCTCCCCCTTTTTTCCTCTATTTCCAGGCGCCATTTTTAAAAATGATACAGCCTTTGTCACTCTCCAAACTGAGACGATTCTAATGATATGACACAATCTGTCAAGCCGTTTGGGCTGTAACGTGTGCCAAAGAAATGGACATACATACAAACAAACATACATAAATATATACGCTCGAAAAACATTACGATCTTTCTGACGCAGTCAGGCTAGACATTACTAGCACATTAACTTAAATTATAAAAAGGTTTAATTATGAAAACTGTAAGTTTCATATATTATGGTTCTAATAAGGAATTCTGTGTAACGTTATGTACATACGCATGCTCTAGTAACAATATTGATTCACAAGAATACTTTTGGCAAATTACTATCCAATTCCCGATCTTGATTCCACCCAAGTCTTCAACGGTTACTAAAAT
>MOOZ01000479.1:27630-38959 GCA_002930495.1 Cecropterus lyciades | reverse complement strand
ATTTGAATTTGGAATTATGTTCTTTAAAATTTTAACTTTCAATGATACCAAAACCAGCCAGATACAAATACTATAGCCAAAGAGATTTTATTACAAGTTCATACATACTATAATGCGAAAAGACTTTTTTCCCAACCTATTAAAAAAGTGAACAGTATATCTTATACTATATATTTCTATTTTTGTGAACAATCAGATCATTTACTTTCCACAATAAGTGACATAATTGGATTGACACTCCATTACTTTACATCTCACTCTATTACTCCATTACTCCAACTTTTACTACTCCATTTTAAGAAACTTCTTTTGTTCCTACTTTTCTACTTTCAATGCGAATTTCATTTTCGCTGTGGTGATTAAAAGAAAAGATATATATAAATAATAACATGTATAATACGTACAATTACATAATATATAAAATATGCATATTTATTTGGATTAAGTTTATGATTTAATTGATTTGTCGTCCATTATGTAACACAATATCTAATTTATAATGCATGAATGCATTTATGATGCATAGTGCAATAAAAGAATCAATGAGTGCAATCAGATTTTTTTCTAAAGAACTTAATGCTTTCGATTGTTCGACTATATTCTGCAGTAGTTTAAATATCACACAAAATATACATACAAACATATATGAATAGTTAGAGATATAACATTCATCGGTTCCATGGTGTAATGGTTAGCACTCTGGACTTTGAATCCAGCGATCCGAGTTCAAATCTCGGTGGAACCTATCTTTTGTTATAAAGTATTGTTAAACGTAATAATTACATGTATCGAGGTAATGTGTGTAATATTACTACTCCTTATATACCTTTTAATTATAAAAGCTTTAATCACGTCTATTTTAAAATCAATTTATATAAAATCTAAATATTTCTTACACATTATACTACTTTCATTTTTTTCTATATTTTTTCTGCGATACATATAAAATACTATATATTTTTTTAATACTATGGAAACAGCAAACGAGCATACAGCCCACCTGATGCAGATCAACCCTAGACAAGATCAAAGTCTCACCTAAGGTTGGCCACAGATGCATTGCTACCCCTGAGGATTGAAATGGAATGCCTCGGAAAAGTATGTCTCCCTTACCACACCCTTCAGACCAGAACACAACAGCGCACAAAACTGCTGTTATTAGGTAGAAATAAGTGTTATGGCGAAATAGTTTATGGCGAGGATGATATGATAAAATGTTAAAATATTTGTAATACAGAATATTCGTAAATATTTTTCATATTTCTTTTTACGCCATACATTAAAGTTTTATTAAATTATAAACTTTATTTCATTAATTCGAAAAACTGTCAAATCTACATACATTAATTTCAAATACTTACATCAATACTTAGCTAATTAATACAATGACTGACAATTAAGGAGGTAATTAATAACATCATTATAATAAAAGACAGGTTCCACCGAGATTTGAACTCGGATCGCTGGATTCAAAGTCCAGAGTGCTAACCATTACACCATGGAACCGATGATAAATTATAACAATTTGTTCATCCTTTTATAAAATTAATGTAATTTTTACAAATAAAATTAAAGATCATGAACATCACAAATGTTAAAAAATGGAATTTTGAAATTTGTTTGTTTGATTGAAATCGCATCAAACCGTAACTACTGAAGTTAGTTTATAATAGATAATGTATTCAATATTTATAATCAGTATATTGAAGTAATATTTAGTCTTCTATATTTCATACAAATCTAATAAATCTATACAATAATTCCTATTTAAAGTTAATACAAACTAAAGTTATTTTTAAATGCTAGGAAAATCGTAGATATATGTAGAATAAAATACATTTAGTCGTGGGTGTCAAAAACCCACACGAAGACCCAGAAAATTAATTTAACATTCTCTACCTACTTATATATTTTGGCCGGGAATCGAACCACCAACAATAACAATCATAACTTAATGACATCAAGCTGAATACACTCCATGAAATAACAAGTGTTCCAAATATGTCAGTCTTATTAAATAAACATATTTTTAATCAATTCCTATTGTTTTCAGTAATGCTCACTTCAATAATAAAGATTCATAATTATCTATATTAAAAGGAATATAGTTATATAAAAAGACGTGCAGATATGAAGATATAGGTATTATATACATTCGATACTATATATGCAATATTCTACTAACAACAACGCAAAATTTTGTCGTTTAATTAATATGAATACCCAAATATTTCGAGATGAAATATTTTACATAAACAACGTTGTCACAAATATTTATGTCTAATATATTTTTACCCAACTGCGTCAGAAGGAGAGTAAAGTTTTTCAAACGTGTGTATGTATGTCCATTTCTTTAGCACGCGCTACAACCCAAACGGCTAGACGGATTGTAACATATGACATATCATTAAAATCGTCTTAATTTGTAGTAACATAGGCTATTTAATTTAAAAAATGGCAAAAAAGAGGGAGAAGTGACGACTATTATCATGACAATATGGGTATCAAATGAAAGCTAGTAAATAGACCATTCCAAATACATATAAATTAAAATACTTTAATGTTACTATTTTGTACGAAAACTCATACAAAGCGTTAAATTAAACATATTCATCATCAGCCTATATCAGTCCACTGCTGGACATAGGACTCTTCCAAGGTGTGCCAGTGAGCCCGGTCTTCGGCTCTCCTCATCCAGTTACTTCCCGCCGCCCGGTGCAGATTGTCGCGCCACCGAGCAGGAGGGCGTCCCACGCTACGTTTACCCAGACGCGGTCTCCACTCTAATAATCGTTTACTCCAACGATTGTCGGATACACGGCAGATGTGACCGGCCCATTGCCATTTCAGCTTGCTGGCCTTTTGAACTATGTCGGTGACTTTGGTCCTCATACGAATATTTTCGTTCCGGATTTTATCCCTGAGCGACTTTAAGCTTATATATATGGACCAATCCCATGGTAAGCATCCACGTCTGAGCTCCGTAAGTCATGACCGGTATGACGCACTGATGAAAAACCTTGGTCTTCAAGCTTTTAGGGATAGGCGACGAGAACATATGACCAAGCTTCCCGACTGTTGCCCAGCCCAATTTAAACATATTATTTGAGTAAAAACAATGAACTCAAGAAGACTCCTAAAGTCTAAATTTGAACGCTTCGGATAAGAATGTCTCCCTTACCACACCCTTTACATCAAAACACAGCAGCGCATAACACATGTAATTAGGCAGAAATAAGACAGATATAACATTTTCAGTTTCCATTTATTAAAATCCATCCACCTGTTCTATCAAAATTTATATTAAAATTAATGTTATGATGTCTTTTTAAAAGCAGGTGAAGTCAAGGGTCACAACTTAATTCGTAGGAATAGCATTGTACCTGTAATCGACATGTAGGACTCCAATGTGGTGTCCCTGTAGTTCCGGGACCAAAATAGCACTACGGTATCCCCTGCCTGTCGTAAAAGACGACTAAAAGGGGGCTTCCAGGGTTGCGGGCGGCAAGAGAGGGAGCTGGTGCCGTCCAGCCAACCAACCTCGGGAAGGACGGCGGCATGTGTGGTCGCATGCCATCCGCTCACAGGGAAGAGCCCGTAAAGGGCATCGGAGGACTCCGGTTGTGTTCCGTTGGAGATCCCGGAGTCATCCACGCAGCGCTGAGGACGGCCACCGTGGGGGTTTTAGTGCGGTAAAAATACCACATAACCCGGCGTTGCTCCCACGGCGTCGGGTACCTTTTGAAGGTTTCCCCCTCGTTACAAAAAAAAAAGGACCTCAATGTGGGGTCAGTAACGGATCATATGTGACAGTCGCCACTTTACCAAGCATTCTAACAATGATTTGTAAAGCACAGCTTTATGTAAATTCTAAACGCTATCTTTACATAAAGTATAATATATCTTACTTTACCAACTGATTATCCAAATGCCTTCTTGCCAACTAGTGTAGCGTAGCGGTCACCATACCAGTCCGACATTGATGATTCCAGATAGATATCTGAATGATTAATTCAGATTTCTGTTCTAGGCCTGGATGTTTATGTATTTGTCTCTGTAAGTCCATGGCACCCATGACACAGGAGAAAATCCTAGTGTGGGGCTATGTGTAGTGTGTAAAAAGCGTATTTTTTTTTTAAATATATTTTTGCCTTAAACATTGTGCTTATCAATCCATCACTGCTGTACACGGCTCTAGTCTAATATGAGAAATGCATAGGCCACAGTCTGTTATACTACTCAAGTACTGATTAGTAGACTTCACA
Source organism: Cecropterus lyciades (assembly GCA_002930495.1). Lineage (NCBI taxonomy): Eukaryota > Metazoa > Arthropoda > Insecta > Lepidoptera > Hesperiidae > Cecropterus > Cecropterus lyciades. Next base: position 34,694 of record MOOZ01000479.1, on the reverse strand, counting down.
TAATTCCGAGAACTTCCTTACAGAACTTCTCACCGATATATTTATTATGTATAGTTTAATCAAATATCTACATAAATATTTTAATACTCAGTTTATATTAAATCAGAGGATAACTGGGAGTTAAACTCTAGCTTTTCCTTAAGGTTTTTTAAAGTCCTTTCATTGCTATCCGATACAACAAATTTCTAATATGCATCTAACATCGAAATCGGACACCTAGTAATTGAACCGAGTACCTAACCGAGAACCAACGTTACATCAAAATTCATACAACCCACTAAGATACGACGTACCTCGTTCCCAAACAATAAAATAAAGTAAATTCGAGTGGAAGGCTTGATAATCCATAAGTCGTTGGCAATTTCATCACGAGAGTATCACTTACCGATCACCCCATCTCTCCACCCTTCCGGAACGCGGCATCGCTATCTTTATTCAAATTGTATCTACTGTCGCCGCGTTCAATAGGGTTGCCAATTACGATTTATTATAGGGTGAGTAAAGGAAAACTGAGTCACAATGAATGGTACACTCTTGATCTGAGCGATTGGTTGTAACAACGGTGAAGCGTCTGCATTTTACTACAATTATACCTTGTGATAAAGTAGACAGTCTAACTGATAAGTCGCTGCCTACGAAAATTTGCTACACCTAACAAGTCGCCAACAGATCGCCGGGAATGAAGAAGTTTTTTAAGGTCCTCATGTCCATGTGGCCCTCTGGATCAGCTGGTAGCAACATTATCGATAGTATGTTAAATCAGTAATGGAACATATCAGTGATCCATTTTCATTACCACAATTTTTCATCCAACCATCCATTAGCCTTTTGAGGTCCAATTAACATAGGCCTCCATCCATACATTTACACGACTTAACATAGCCACCCCTTATTGATGCTTCTCCGGCTGGTCCTGTGCCTTCTGAATCATCAGTCTACCTGTTCGGGGCAGCTTTGTTCGCATTGTCTAAACGTGGTCGTCACTTCAGAACCTCTTAGATAAATATTAAAATTGACACATTAACAATACTATCAAGTCAAAAACCAATGAATAAATTATGAAATTAATATAAATGTTCTTAAAAAAATCTTGCAACCAAAATAATTACATACTATTTTTTGGAAAAACAATCCGCAACCCTAGCTGTCGCACCTGCTTTACGGCTCCACGAACAAAAAGCAACCATGACATGAGGACACAGAGCTGATAATTCTATAACGATATCCAGTCTCAATTCTGAACCAGGGATATATGATAATGGATAGAAATTCTTATTCCACTCAAAATAACATCCGTTTCCTCTTAGCACAGCTTCTTGTCAACTTGCCGTGCAAATTTATCTCTATTATACACACTAATAAAGGTCATATTCGCTTTACACGAATCTAGTGTCTTAAGGTGAGCAAATGGAAATATCCGTAGAACGTCCACAGTCTTTTGTATCAACGCTAAAAGCCAGGCGACGTGATCTTCTGTCTAACACTAAAATGCGACTAACTTTGAACAACTTTGAACTAACTGAAAACTGGATATTTTTATACAAAACACTATAGTGACACTCAGAAAAGTTGCATTATGTCAGTGGTTGATTCATTTACATGAAATATTGGTGGTAAAATGAAATATTTTAACGACTAATCCCGTCATATATAATTTACCGCTGTGACTACTGTGGTGCCATCTATTATGATAGTATAAATAGATTAGTGGTGATTATTATTCATTAGCTTTCCACAGTCTATACTCAGTGAACGTAACATAGACTACTAAATATGTTCCTCCCACGCCTCTGAGTTTGATTTGCAGGACCAACTCACACCTCTAAATTTTAAGCTGAATAAATTGCCGAACAACGATGAGTATGTAAATGCTCGCACAAATACAAACACATAATCCTTTGATTCGCCCTAAAAATATCGACAAAGCGCGAAACCCGACGAATATTTGTGGCGAGTACAAAATAGATCCGTGTAATTTATTTTGCACTTGTATTCGCGCATATTCTTCTATAATCGCCAAGTATATAAATATAACACCATCATAAATAATGCAAAAAATCAATCCCATATTCGGTGCTTCAAATTTTATGTTAGTCCGCAAGCATAGTTACAATTTATACGACAATGCAACAAGTGCACTTATGATTGAGTTCCTACACAAGCTTAAGAAATGTAATATGGGAGAATAAAAAAGATAACAGCAACACTGGCTAGTTGGGTAACTGTGCAAATCCTACCAATCACGGGTCGTTACGTCATCAATACGCAATATTATTGGTGCGTTGTAGTTGCGCGGGAAAGTAATATTCTTGTATATGGACGCATCACTATAACGCGTCTGAATTAAAGCTCATACAATTTTCCCTGTACTTTTAAAATTTGCTAGTTAATTCTCCTAAGCTTCTAATTTTGGAATGCAAAGCCATTTGTTCCTCGTTTCAAACTTCGTAACAATTCTCCGTTCTTACAATAAATTGGAGTTTAAACGTGGTGCTGTTTTTTTTCTATGGTTGGTAATGTTTAGGGAACACAACACGCACAGAAATGGTCCTCTTGTCAAATTCTTTATTAGAAACTAGCAGTGCCCCGCGGTTTTTATCAATAAATAATATAATATAAGCTTAAATTGTAATAAATTTTGATAGAGTTGATGATGATTGTGGTAAGTGGCCATTACCGCGCATGGACATCTCTAAGCATTCCCAGATAAGATCAGAATCTTACCTGAGGTTAGCCACAGATGCGTTGCTACTCCTGAGGACTTAGAACGCCTCGGATAAGTATATCTCCCTTACCACATCCTTCAGACCAAAACACCGTCGTACATTAGCACTACTATTATTAGTCAGAAATAGGTGAGGCGGTGATCCTTCCGAAATCAAACCAGAAAGAGTTCTATCACCTTTAACTAAATTATTTAATGTCGCTATTGTCATAAAAATGTACCTCGATGAATATTGAGTACTTTGATTAGTAAGTTAGTATGTAGTTAAACTTACCAGACATTAAATGCCCATCACTATCCAGATAGATGTATTGCATTTCACACTTAACGGTTATACAGATCAAACAAATCTATAGTAGATTTGATTACATCATATACGTCACTGACGTGTGACGTCAGTGATATTTGACGTCACCTCATCGCTTCGATCAATCGTAACGCTATCAGTGCTACCAACATCAGATATTTCCCATAGCGCCAACTTCATATCACAGATCGTCGCAATGAAAGCTTCACTATAGCACCTGGAGGCGCAGTATTCAGTCTGGTTGTAGAACTTGCCTCGGGTGATTCGATCTCGGTTTTCTACTCTTGCTCAAAACCACGCCCAGTCGTACTGTTTTGTTCGTAACTATCGATAAAATTACTGTATTCGTTTTTGTTCGGAGTTATCTCGTGATATTTAAATTTTTATTGCAACTACTGGTGACTTAAAACAATCTAAATTATACAAAAAGCTTTTAATTAATCCAAATCAAATAAAATTTAATTAAATCCATAAACTAGAAATAGATTGCAATTATCAACCCTTTGTTCAGTATAGTATAAAATGCTAGTTGAAGTAGAGTGTTATCAGAGAATCTCACTGGTACCGACTGAAACAAATACCGGTGATGTAGGCTTCGTCCTCGTAGTGCATGAAAATACACAGGCTCTTATTGATACTGATATAAAGGTAGATCAGCTAAAAGAGGGGAGCGATGAATATACATTGAATGAAAAAGAAGAAAGCCAGAGCACCGCTATGGAGGTTGAAAAACAGCCGCGACGCAAATCTAAAAAGGTCAAAAAAACTAAAAAACCTATGCATGAGAATGCACAGGCTCTTGATAATACTGATATGAAGGTAGAACAGCAGGAAGAACGAAATTATGAAAATACACTGAATGACAAAAAAGAAGGCCAGAGAACCACTATGGAGGTTGAAAAACAGCCGCGACGCAAATCTAGAAAGGGCAAAAAAACTAAAAAAAGTATGCATGACAATGCACAGGCTCTTGATTATACTGCTATAAAGGAAGATCAGAAGGAAGAGGGAAATGATGAATACACACTGAATGACAAAGAAGAAGGCCAGAGCTCCGCTATTGAGGTTGAAAAACAGTCGCGACGCAGATCTAAAAAGGGCAAAAAAACTAAAAAACGTATGCATGAGAATACACAGGCTCTTGATAATACTGATATGAAGGTAGAACAGCAGGAAGGACGAAATTATGAAAATACACTGAATGACAAAGAAGAAGGCCAGAAAACTGCTATGGAGGTTAAAAAACAGCCGCGACGCAAATCTAGAAAGGGCAAAAAATCTATAAAACGTATGCATGAGAATGCACAGGCTCTTGATTATACTGATATAAAGGAAGATCAAGAGGAAGAGGGGAATGATGAATACACACTGAATGACAAAGAAGAAGGCCAGAGCTCCGCTATTGAGATTGAAAAACAGCCGCGACGTAAATCTAAAAAGGGCAAAAAAACTAAAAAACCTATGCATGAGAATGCACAGGCTCTTGATAATACTAATATGAAGGTAGAACAGCAGGAAGAACGAAATTATGAAAATACACTGAATGACAAAAAAGAAGGCCAGAGAACCGCTATGGAGGTTGAAAAACAGCCGCGACGCACATCTAGAAAAGGCAAAAAAACTAAAAAAAGTATGCATGAGAATACACAGGCTCTTGATAATACTGATATGAAGGTAGAACAGCAGGAAGGACGAAATTATGAAAATACACTGAATGACAAAGAAGAAGGCCAGAGAACCGCTATGGAGGTTAAAAAACAGCCGCGACGCAAATCTAGAAAGGGCAAAAAAACTAAAAAACGTATGCATGAGAATGCACAGGCTCTTGATTATACTGATATAAAGGAAGATCAGGACGGCGAGGGGAATGATGAATACACACTGAATGACAAAGAAGAAGGCCAGAGCTCTGCTATTGAGGTTGAAAAACAGCCGCGACGCAAATCTAGAAAGGGCAAAAAAAGTAAAAAACGAATGCATGAGAATATACAGTCTCTTGATAATACTGATATGAAGGTCGATCAGCAGGAAGAGGGGAATGATAAATATAAACTGAATGACAAGGAAGAAGGCAGGAGGTCTGCCACTGAGATAGAAAAACAGACGCAAGGCAAATCTATAAAAGGCAAAAAAAACAAGTTAACCTGTAACTCGTGCTCTTACACGACTCATAGAAAGTACCTCCTTTTACGACATATGAGATCCCATTCAGAGGAGGGGCCACACAAATGGAGTATCTGCGAGCGCAGCTTCAAAACTCTATGCTCATTGCAGATACATACTTATAATCTTTCGCATGTATAATATTGATAGTGCTAAGCTAAACAGCCCTATAATGTGCCATTGAAACTCGTTGCACATCACTTCTGTAAGAATGTAGTAAAAAAAATGATGTAATAATATGTTGTTCTTTTGTTTGTCAGAACTCATATATATTTCTAACGTAGTTTTTTAAGTTTAATGTTATTTCTAACACATTATAGACTACGTCTTAAATAAATGATGTTTTTTTTTTATAGTATAGAAGTAGCAAACGAGCCTGCAGCCCATCTGATGGTAAGTGGCTACTGCCGCCCATGGACATCTGTAATCAACCCTAGGTAAGATGGAATGCCTCGGAAATGTATGTCTCCCTTACCACATCCTTCAGAGCAGAACACAGCGGCGCATAACACTGTTGTTATTAGGCAGAAATAGGTGTGGCGGTGGTGCTTCCGGAGTCGAACCACAAAGAGTTCTACCACCTTCATATGATGATGATATTATTATAAATTTATTTTATTTATTTATTTATGCACACACATTTATATTAAAATTAACAATAAGTGCAAAGGTACTGCTTATTTCTTAAGAAATCTCTTCCAGCAGACCTGAGATTGGAGACAGGTTAATACAAGGTAGAAGTGCGTGCACTTTGCTGTGATATGTGTATTTATACACACGTACATACATAGATACAAAAATATAATAGTATATATACATATAGAACACGATACTAAGATAATTATATATATATATATATACGTTATTATATAGATATATAATAATATATATGAAATATATAGATATGTAAAATATATATAGAGAAATTGAACAATTTTTCCTATGAATTGGTAAGATGCAAACAGCAAATGTTTAACTCCTATGAATTGTCGTACATGGCATCGTATCGTGCGTACCTATCGTATTTACAAGTATCACCATCATCCCCCTGGATCATCAGGATTGAGAAATTGAAGAACAATTTTTCCATCATGTCATGTTGTCCTACCAGGTAGCACCAGTGTATTTATTAGCAGTTCTTTCGATGAAAAGGCGTCATTGCCAGCTCACTTATATACGAGGTAGTCATCTTAGTTCTCAGGTAGCTACGCTTCTGTGATCGACTTAAGATAAATTGTATATGAACTTGCTTACGTCCATGGCCAGACACCACTTACCATCAGGTGGATTGCATGCTTGTTTTACTACTTCGATCTGATAAATAAACCCTAGATCAGTGGACGGTAATCAATATATATTTGAGTAAGAAAACAAAAATATCCACTGTTAAAAACGCTTGATAAAAAGTAACTTTAAATTAAATTAAAAGAGTGGTAATAACGAGGGTTTCACAGAAGATCAATGACTTAGAGAGCTCATCAGACCAAATATGTGACTTCAAAGATGAAAGCTCAACAAAGAAATATCCATTCAAATAGTAAAAATATAATTAACGATATCGGTCTAAATTCACTCGAGTCATTTAAGATAATAAGAAAACTTATTTTTATCGAATCTTCAGAAGGTAGGGTCATTACCCTACCTTAATTTCAAGCATATGTTATCGTTGTTAAGAATAGGGTACTAATTGTTTCTAAAGTTTGATATAGTGATAACAGTTATCACTATATCAAACTCGAGAAGGCGCTGCTAGTTCATATAAGTGTATGTAATTTAAAAAGAGATGGCGCCACTAGTATGTTCAGTTTTTAAAGTATCGCATTTACTTCTTACAGAATATCGAAGGCTTGAATTCATTCCTGAAGAAGC
>MOOZ01000478.1:296830-310596 GCA_002930495.1 Cecropterus lyciades | reverse complement strand
GTAACGAGGGGGAAACCTTTAAAAGGTACTCGACGCCGTGGGAGCGACGCCGGGTTATGTGGGGTATTTACCGCACTAAAACCCCAACCCGGTGGCCGTCCTCAACGCTGCGTGGATGATTCCGGGATCTCCTACGGAACACAACCGAGCGCGATGCCTCTTACGGGCTCTTCCCTGTAAGCATTGGCGCTCACCGTGCCTTCAGATGTACGACGGCATGCGACCACACATGCCGCCGTCCTTCCCGAGGTTGCTTGGCTGGACGGCTCGAGCTCCCTCTCTTGCCGCCTACAACCCCGGAAGCCCTCTTTTTGTCTCCTCTTACGACAAGCGGGGAATACCATAGCCCTGTTCTTGACCCGGAACTACAGCGACTACGACCTATATTTTAATATTTGACTTATAATATTTATACATTTTATAATCGTTGCTGTCGGTATGGATTGCAATTTTAGTTTATTTTATAATTGATGAGATGGTGTGTGTCTGTTTGTGTGTGTGTGTTTTTACTTAATCATGCAAAAACCACTGGTCCAATTTACATGAAATTTTGCATGCATGTAGCTTATTTATCTGGTCAGCTTAAGAGCTACTTTTGATTTTTATATTTTGAAATTTTTAAGATGGCGACTATTTTTGTGTTCCATAGCGACGCACGAGTGTTTCAGTTAGTATTTTATAAATGTAGGTTTGTGTAAGTACATAGGTACTGTAGATCATGTGACTATGTTTTTCCTTTATGCTATTATTTTCTATTATTTCCAGCAGTAAAATAATTGATCACTAGTAAAAGAGGTAATCTAGAAAATCCTAAAGTGTTAACCAGATATCACATTATCTAGGACTCATGCACACTAGGCGATTTTCATGAGTATGAAACATAAAACTCATAAACTCAGGTCAGTAAATTATACTTGTAAGAAGTGTTTCAAATTAAGCTTCAAGGGCAGTCAAGGACGAATCTGTAATCAAGAATGTCCTGAGAGGTCGTTTCTGAATTAATGAATTCTTTTATTTCGAAATATTTCTCTTGTATTATTCATTAATACAGCTGCAAGCCCTTATCGTTTCACGGTAGTAAACCTTTTCTCCGTGACAAGTTAGAAAGGCCTGGTGCATACTTAACCCAGTTACCGCTATCAGTGTCTCTCTCAGACTCTGATTGTAAATCTACAAATTGACTATAATTTGACCAAGTGAAAATTTCTCCCAAGATAGGAAAAACATAAACTTATTTATCTGTGTTATTTATCATCTATCCTGTCTTGTGTGTGTCTTTCATTTATCCTGACAGGCTAAACACCTAATACGATAGTGTAGGAAATTTTACATTTCCTTTTTTCTTATTGTCTATTCTAAACAATACATAATCACTTATGACTATTATTATAAGAATAAATATATGAAAATAAATATATGAAGCGCAACCTTTCCGAATTCACTCAAGTGACATGAAAAGACATCAAGTTTTTCATGTGCCTGATTGAGAGTACAGAGTGGTCGGATGAGAGGTGCCTTAGCCAAAGGAAGCAGGCAGGCAGAGGAGGAGGTTGGTCCTGGCTGTCGGCACGACCAGCAGCGGAGGGCGCCGACGTCTCCATACGTACCCGTTTGGGACACAGAGCTCAAGGCGACACAGTACACTAAGTACGATTGACGACTCACGTGGTGGAGCGGTCACCACACCTGACTGATACGCAGTGGGTTCCGGTTTGATTCCCGGCCAGACAGACATCTGAATAATGAGTTTAGATTTCTGTTCTGGGTCTGGGTGTTTGTGTGTTTTTTGTGTATTTGCCATTATGTGTCCATGGTACCCACGACACTGGAGAAAATCCCACTATGGGGCTATGAATGTAGAAAGCGTTTAAGTACGCGATAAGTACGTACTTTCGGCGTACCCTTAGTTCCTTGTACCCCACCATTACTAATACAAATAATGTGGGATACATCAACGAGTAGCGCGGGTAAACGCCGTATAGTTTTGAGTAGCTGAACTTGTTCTGGACACGTTCTAACATTACCATACCTCATAAGGGCTCCATATGACTGTATTGTGTTCCAGATTACTCCTGATCAATGCGTAATCTAATGCCTAACTTGCGACAATATTGGTAATGCCTCGAGACTGTTTCAGAACATATTTCTGTAGGTTTTTCTACAAATATTCGTTATGTGATCACGAGACCTGAGTTCACTAGTTACGCCAACTCCAAGATCACCTGTGTAACTCGCATCAGTGGCTCCGCATCCATTCTATATTCATAGGATAGACAAGCCTATCCTATGAATAATGAATATAGTATGCACGGGATACTACTTGATAGTTTAGTTAGGGCCTTGGTTATCTAGCTACGCCACTGACTCTTATCTGAGTGCTATTATGCAGATGAATATTTTCAAAGTATTCAGAACATTCCGGAATGATTCGGATAACATTGGGGGCCAATGGCTTAACGTGCCTTAATCCCCTTAGCAAAGAAGCGCTCATAAAATTTTGCAACTAGCGGTCAACATCTGACCGCATCAGCCGTTACTACGTAGATAAGTGCGTTTAGTACGAGTTTATTAGGTTTCCTTATACAATTACTGTTTACGTTTTTGCCCATCGTTACAAAGTACGTTGTAGGGTTGTAACGGAGGTCATCTTAGTGGAGGCGGTGGCGGATGCGGAAGTCAAGAATTTCAGCTCCGCGGATGCTGAGGTTAATGGAGGCGAAGGCGGAGGTGAATTTTACATAGCACAGTTCTTATAAAAAGTCAAATAATTACTAATAATCAAATTTAGGAAGAGGAAAATTATATTCACGAACAACAGCTTTCCTTCGAACGAATCTGTCGCCTTCCGTGCCGGATGTCACTAAATAATTGTTCACTTAGCACTGAACTTGATGACGCCGATAAGTAAGTGCGAAATTTGGGAGAAAAAACTTTATATTTGATGTTATATCTCTATCACAATAAAGATATTCATCGAGATGCACCATGTAGCTGAGCGGCCGCTTCGCCTAGCGTCCCTTGTTGCACGTTGTACGTCAAGATCAACGTAAATAAACCTCAGTTATAACTCCGCAATAGTTTTGCGGACGCGGATGCGGGAGCAGAGGTTCGATTTTTTGCAGAAGTTCCGCAGTAACGTTTTCGATTTAAGCCATATCTTGCAATGTACTAGGGTTGTAACGGCCCTAGTACATTGCAAGATATGGCTTAAATCGAAAACGTAAATGTGCCATATACATTGCAGGATATGGGCAAAAACGTAAACAATGATCGTTTTGAGAAAACGTAATAAACTCGTACTAAGCATAGTTCTATAGTATGTTATGTCCACATTACGCGGGATCAAAAACCGCATATTTACTGTCCAATTTTTTCATAAGTTATGAAGTACGTAATGACCTTGCTAGTAAATTAAGGACGAGCAATATAGTAGGTAGGTATATTTACTTTTTACATCATAACACGTGGCAGCGTGTTGCCATGTCTCTGGCTAAATAAATACCTAATTGTCAGCTTGATTAACCTGAATAACTGTTCTTTGCATTAAACCCACCTAATGTGAACTGTCTCAACAGCTTCTTAGATTTATTTTTTCGTTACAAATTTAGAAAAAGAAATCTGCAAGCATGTGTGGTCATAGAATTGTATTATCTTTGATGTACCTTGTTATTTTTTTTAACAATTACTTGGGCATTTTCTTATCGTCACTTGATTTTACGATAAGCTAGTTAATAGGGGTAAGTAACGTTTAATATAATTCGTCGGGTAAGTAGGTAGTATTGGGAATTTTCCTGCTTATCAAGAAATTCACCGTTCTACTTTGGAAGTAAAAAAAAGCATATTAAAAAATGTTTAGGAATTATTTATTATTATTTTAATATGTTTTGTGTGTTTATGTGTTAAATATTTATTTATGTAGTTAATTGTACAGACAACTACATGTCAAAGACAAATGAACAAAAGTGTGAATTACGGTAGAAGTTAATACAAGTAGTTGTTTTGGTAGGGTAGTGTTTTTCGAGCGTATGTATATAAGTTTGTTTGTATGTATGTCCATTTCTTTGGCACGCTACAGCTCAAATGGTTTGACGGATTGTGACATAAGACATAGCATTAGAATCGTCTCAATTTAGAGAGTGACATAGGCTATATAATTTGTGGGGGGGAGAGACGACTTTTTTATTATCAACAAAACATAAGTAAATAGACCATTCCAAAATGTTAATATTATAATACTTTTAATTAACTGTATCGACGTATTAAATATAACTTTATGAACAAAATATCGTTTTAATCAATTGGGTTTTTGTGTTAAAGTTTTTAACAATGTAAGTAGCTAACCAAAATAATAACTCCTAAGTCCTGAGCCGCTAAACTAAAAGTAGAAGAAACTTTGAAATAACCTTTCAGTGTAAACAATTTTGTTATTTTCATCGTAGTGAAACGATTTAAAGAAGTTTAAAACGAAGAAAGCACTCAGGTAAGTCACGGGCGAAGCGCTAATTTAATAATCAAGGTTAAGCAGATAGAGTAATGTCGATTAATACAGCCTGTTGCGTGAACTAATGTAATATTCATGTTATTCTTATAACATGCATTGTTGCGTTATTTATGACCTATTTAGATGCACAATTGGAATGATATGAGGAAAAATATACTTTTAATGTTATTTTATAAGATAAATACTGTTTTTTTTTTAATTATATTGAATTGCGTATGGCGTATGTAGACTTCTGTTGGTACGCAAAGTTGAGTTGTCCATGTCGCCGTTTAGATGGGTGACTAGATGGGTGATTAGATGAGTAGTTTCATATAGCCGATTTTTTTAGATCTTATACAATTTTAACATTAAAGCATTATTTCAGAGAGGACTGATCGCAACTGACATTATCCGTAGTGACGGTGGCTGTGTGCAACCCTAATTACATTTTTTAAAACAGAAATAGCCTCAGTTACGCCTTATGGCATCAGCTATCCAATAATGAAAGTTCTGTCAAAATCGATCCAGCAGTTTCAGAGATTACCCAGAACAAACAGAATGACAGACAGACAAAAATTTTGTAATTGATGTTTTGTTATCAGTATTGTATATAATTCCATATACATTTGGTATGCTCCACTGATTTTTCTATAATGACGTATTATAAATTAATTATAACTGATTTACGGTGAAGGAAGACATCGTGTGAAAACCTACACACCTGAGAGTTGGTAAAAAAAACTCATAGATGAGTGAAGTCTGCCAATTCGCGATTGACCAGTGCAGGGGGCTATGGTCTAAATCTTTCTCATTATTTGAGAAAACCCCTATCCAGTAGTTGGACAACAATGGGTTGTTATCACTTACCTAATCCATCGTTAGTAGTCTCTTCAGAGCAGTTGAGGAAGACCCCGTCGAATAACAGATCCTTCACTTTCACTCTCAGGAAGGGGTCTACCAAATTCGGAATGAACTTCTCAAGAGCTTCGTTGATCACGGGTATCAATGTTGGCATTATTCTTTGCACAGCAAGAATGGCAGCCTGAAAATAATATAACATAACTTTAGAAACTTGCAATTTCCCTTAAAGATTGCTCCCTTAAGTTAAGTTTGCTTTTAACGCTTTGCTTTACACTCGCCCTCTCCATCGCGGATTCAAAGTATCGAATCCCAGAATTATAACCTCCAATTTGTAACTTTTTAAAGTTTTGTGTGTAGTAGAAAGTAACTATCACATGCTAAAACGGTGAAGAAAAACTTCGTGGGAAAACTTCTTTAAAATGTATTCAAAGGTGTGTCAAGTCTGTCAATCCTCACTTAGCCAGTTAATTAGACAGTAATAGGTTGATTATAACGACGTTTAAATGTAGAACCCTTCTTGGTTCGATCGTGAAGGCATCACTGTCAACTATTTCCCCACAAAAGGGTAACTAAGCATCAGTAAAAGGGAAAAAGAAACGATATAAACTTTTAAAACATATGTTTTGAGTACAACAATATGTACATATTTAAACGATAATTAATTATAAAATAAATAACACACTTAGTTATTATATTTTTTGTATTTTCCTTATCTCTGTTACATTATATGACTTTTATGATTGTTATGTCTGTTGTGGTGTACAATAAAGATGTTTTGTATTGTATTGTATCTTACAGATTTCATATTTATAACGTAATATAATATTATTTTATATGGGGGTCATGTGAAAAAGATGAAAAAGATCATGAAAAAGATTCAAAAACACCGATAGAAAGAACGAAGACAAAGACGCAAACAGTGTTTATTTTTATATTTTTTGAAATATAAAAATATATGTATTCGTTGGTATAAGTCGTATGGTACAAGGCTTGAATAAAATATGTTCAATTCGTACGGTGAGGTAATATTTTATCTTTACCTCTTTACAAAGGTATGTTACATTTCAAAAAAAAGGATGAATGTTTGCCATAGGTACTGAAAAACGCAACAAATATAAAACTTGTGTTCCATAGGAATATTTTGAGGACATTTTAATGCAACGTAGCGCAATTTATATTTTCTATTAAGTATATATTATTTACTTAACGTATTTAGCCGGAAAGTTGTAGGATAATTAAGTTTGCCCTTTTTAGTTGTGAGCCCTCTAGAAAATTACTCGGAACGTTAGTTAATTGATAAGAGTCCTGAAGTTGTAACAGGATACCTGAACATGATACCTGTCCAAGGATTTCTTTAACACGCTTTCTACACTCATTGTCCCACACTAGGATTTTCTCCAGAACAGAAACCTAAACTCATAATTCAGATTTCTGACTGGCCAGGGTTCGAACCCGGGACCCACTGCGTGTCAGACCGGTACGGTGACCGCTCCGCCACGCGGGTCGTCATAACGATATAACTGTATATATTTTTCAATTGAAACCTTACCTGTACATTATATTTTACACTTACATTTATATTCTACAAATGTATCCAATAATATTACAACAAAAAATGTAATATAATGTATAAATATAATTTTATCTCAATATTCATAAACACCAATTTTCGCCTAATAACAGCAAAACTAACAGCAAAAGGAAGTACCACCGTCGCATTTATCATAAGCGCGTTCACGGCTGTTGAGTTCTGGTCTGAAGGGTGTGGGAAGAGAGACATACTTAACCGAGGCGTTCCAGCTTGGTCCTCAAGGTTAACAACGTATCTACGGCTCACCTCACATAAGAGTCTGATTTTATCTGGGGTTGATAACAGATGTCATGGATAGCAGTACCACTGGATTGCTCGCTCGTTTGCACCTTCCATATTAAGTAATAAAAAATAAAAATAAAAATTATAACACTGTATACGCTAATCTCCACTACATGTTTCGTGGCCCTCGAAAAAGACCTTTAAGTTCTATTAACATGTTGAACATGAAATTTTATGCACATGAAAACATTTAAGCAATTTTTTCAAAGAAAACAATAAAATCATTCTCGCGAAAATTACATATTAATTTATCCATCCATTAATAATTATTATCCACGTAATTGTTTCTCGTAATCCATTTAAAGTCTTGCAGAGATATTAAGTTAAACTCGCAGTTCAACAAAAAAATAGTGATTATTCCTAACAATATGCTAGTTCTAATTAAAATATAGGTATGTATGGTTATTTATTCGTAAATATAAGCAAAAACGTAATATTCCATTATTTTCGTGGACTTTATACGATGAAGAAAAACTAATGGTATGGTAGGTTTAATAAGAATGTTTCGTAATTAACAATTAAGCAAATTGATAGTAGATTTTGTTTACGACTTGCACGGTTCGTTGGGTGCATTTGTATTTATAATTATGGTCTTTTAAAAATAGGTTTAAAGGAAAATTCCAAATCGTTAGTCATTTTATTGACTAGGTACCGGTGTCTCGCGATTACACCTCATTATAAAGGAGATGGATTTTAATATAGTAAAGACAAAATCTTCATTCTAGTACTAGTATCAATAATCAAATCCTTTTATTAAAATTGGATGGTTTTGGTTTAATGCGATTTCAAACATGCAGAAAACAGACAGACAAAAGTTCTGGAAATTATAGAAACATCCGTTATTACTAGTCCTCCAAACTACAGTGTATAGATATAGTGCGAGTATCACTAACACATACATTTTTGAAACTTTTTGCCATTGACTTTTTTTGAAAATTTGCATGTATAATAACTTTAGTGTGATGATGTTTTATAAAAAAATATAATCGCGATTGAATTTTTAATGATTGTAAAACATAAAAATCTTTTTATTTTCGTTATTTGCTCATCACATGAAATCCATCGAAGGGATTTCAAAGTTTTATTTAGTTTGAAAAGCCTATACATGAACGGTGGCTTAAATAAAGTCCTAAATCCCTGGCTTTATTTAATCAAATTAAATTGAATCGAACCAATAGGAGTATTATGTCAGTCTGTAAGCTTTCAAACTGAAACCGAATAAGATTAATTGGAATTCTGACCGACGAATATTTTATTTGGAGAACTCTTAATACTCGACTTCGTTATTTTTTAGTATCTGTAATCCTAGTTTAATATTATTAATGCGATAGTTTGTACGTTATATATAATATTTATTCTCATCCAAATAAATACATAAATTAGTTTTCTTTGTAGTAACTAATACGCGGGTGAAACCGTGGGGCGCAGCTAGTCTTTTATAATCCAATGCTTGACTACAATCCCGCTTGATGGCGTGGCATGCAAGTGGTGATGTAGTCTTGGCGGTGAATCGCATTAATTTAGAAAAAGCCTATTCACTCTTGATTTAAAGACATCCACATTGTATTCGGACGGGAACACCGACGCGGGTAAGTTGTTTGTTATTCTTACATGTAATTATTGATTTGATTAGGCTGAAAATTGCAAATCTGGATTAAAACATACGATATTCTTTATCGTGGTATTTGACCCATGCAAGCGGAGCCGCAATTAGGAGCTTGTTTAAAAAAGTGTGGCAATTTCCCGCAACTCATATATAGATGCTAGTATTTTGAATCAGGGATGTTATTTAGCTCCTTATCCGTAACCGAAACTATCGGATATCCGAAATAAAAAAAATATCCGTAACCGTATCCGATATGAAAGTTTCGGATAATTTCAGATATGTTTCGAGACATGTTTTTAGTTTTAGTAAAAAATAATTAAAATTGATTGAACCTATAATAATAACTGATATGACTGATTATAATAGCTATAACAATCAGTTATGTTATAACATAGAAATAAAACCAAATTACCTATTACCTTCCTATTATTTCTTAAAATATCATATCCGTAACCGAAACTATCCGAAACTAACGGATAATCCGAAATAATTACATATCCGTGACAGTATCCGATACCGGCATAATATTATTTCTAAATCCGTATCCGAATCCAGATCCCAATGTTTATTCCATAACATCCATAATCTGAATCACGTTAGCAAAGTATTGTTAACATCCTACATGTATAAGTTTCGAGTGGAGACTTAGAGTCAAGCCGCTCCCCGGAAATCATCGCAGTGTCTGGCGAGCTATCTCTATAGCCAAAGTGGTGATCTTGGACAGGAACACTTCCATTTTGAATTTCATCGGGAATCGTACCATTTTTGAATACCATAATCATCCATAATCGTACCATTGTAGGTGGTAGAACTCTTTGTGGTTCGACTCCGGTAGCACCACCGCCACACCTATTTCCTAATAACAGCAGTGTCATGCTCTGTTGTGTTCTGGACTGAAGGGTGTGGTAAGGGAGACATACTTTGCAGAGGCATTCCATCTTAGTCCTCAGGGGTAGCAACGCATCTGTGGCTAATCTTAGGTGAGACTTTTTTCTTACCTAGGGTTAATTACAGATGTCCATAGGCGGCAGTGGCCACTTACCATCAGGTCGGCTGCAGGCTCGTTTGCTACTTCCATACCATAAAAAAAATACTTATTAGACCTTTTAAAGTACTAGTGCATTTAGGAAATACATTTTGACAATAGTGAATTATATAGGAACGATAATAATGATATTTTTCAGATTTCATATTTTTAATATAAAGAATAAGTTACAAACGGTAGGAGCTCGCGAAATATGCTTTAGACGGCAAACCATACATATGTATATATTGAAAAACATGAAAATTTAAACAATCTGAATAACAAAATACTACCATGTTATTGGCCAAAAGATTAAAATGGCTTGAAATTATGGAATTGGTGTTTTATTGGCGATTAAACCATCACTAATTAGATAATTATACAAGTTTATAACACTTAAGAAACCCAGACGGTATTAAAATGTTTTTGTCAAGTTTAAGATTGGCATACAGATAAGAATAAGTTAGAAATAATAGATAAAACAATTCAGGACCTTGTCAATCAGTTATCTTTTTTGTTTGGTAGCTTTGGACGAGTTTTGTTATCAATAAAAAAGATGTCTTATTTTCGAGCACCGGGCAAACTTAGTGTTAGCCTGTTTGCTTACATTATTTTTCTTTCTATACTTATTAATGATAAGGTGGATGTAGCCCGTGGTCCTAATCGTTAGGTAAAGTGAGGTTAGATGGAAAGTAGTCGCCATCTCTTATGAAAATTTGCAACACTAGAGTCGGCCTTAAACGAAAGTTCTCCTTGCAACTTTTTATAGTATTTTTGTTATAGTACTCCGGGAATTCATCTCAGAACGAGACTAATCAGATTATTGGCATCTCTAGCAAACATATTAATGAAAATAGTAAGATTATGCATGGTGTAGTAGATAATGTCCACGTAAATTGTCATGTTTATGGAAATCAGTGCTTTACCTACTACCTAGTAGGTAACATTGTTTCCTTGTAATTATGGAGAATAATACCCAAGTACAAAATGTTGTCACGTACGTATAATATTTTGTCTACATAAACGAATTACACTGTATAGTTAGATAATTAAGCAAATGAAATAAATAACTTTTCTTTACTGCGTGAATTTTTTTGGTAACTGGAGATTTATTGATTCTTTTTAATATCAAATAATTATGCGGAATTGCAGTGGGTATAATATAGTGCCGCAAAGGAAAAACTGAGTGTCACCAAATTGTGGGAATAAATATAAATGAGAATTTAAAATAGGTCTGAGCCCCTTAGTACCTGTTTATATATGTAGTTTCCTCAAAACGATAATCGTTTATTTTTCGCATATAAATGGACGGTATGTGCAAAAACGTAAAACGTGATCTTTATGAAGAAACGACTTCAAATTTGAATTGAAATTTACCTCAAATTGAAATTAATGATATTATAATAAAAATATAATACACATATTATTTTTAAAAGTGTGATACTCCATTTCGAAGCATGGGCAATTACAAGGATATCAAAATAACTTACTACTTACAAAAAAGTTAAAAATACTTTCTTTTTTAACTTACCAAATACGGAAAGTTTATCACAGTTACGTCATCATTTTCACTGAAGCTTCCTGACGCTTCGGCATCGAAGAAGTAGCTTTTTTGTAACATATACTTCACTGTATCGTTTTCACCGTAGCTTAAAATTGTTTTTTCTCGATACTGTCTGAAAAGAGAAATTAGGATAATCTATACATATAAATAAAATTGAAGTGTCTGTTTGTAATATTAAAATAATATCTTTGTACCAAATGCATATGGAAATATATACGATATTGATAACAAAATTACTAAAATTTTTCGTCTGTCCGTCTGTCTGTCTGTTTGCTCCGGGTAATCGCTGATTCACTGAACCGATTTTGACGGGACTTTCACTGTTGGACAGATGATATTATAAGACGTAACTTAGGCTATTGTTATTTTACAAAATGTAATAAGAGTTCCGCGCAAAAAATTAAAACCGGAGAAACCGCGCGCGCTCTACGCGCACGTATATGTAACTTTGTCAAGTTACATTTTTTAAACGTGGGTATAACCGCGACGCTCAGCTAGTGATAACTATAAATAATGTTAGCTTTTTTAGTTTTATAAGAACACACTTATGAATAAGTATTCTCCCTATATCTAAAGGTGTCTTATTTATGAGGCGACCATCTTAGCCCTCGAGAGTAGCAACGTATCTGTGATTGACTTCAGATAGAACCCCTGTTCTATATGAAGTTGCTTACAGATGTCCATGAGTGGTAGTAACCACTTATCATCAGGTGAACTGTATGCTCGTTTGCTACTTCAGTGTAATAGAAAAAAAAATATTATTGTTTAATTTGAAATATTATAGCAGATTTTAAGAGTGAATGAATTACAGAATGGTGGACGTTAATTGAATATGTTTATGTATATGTTTTCCTACGCGAGAATTTAGGAATAAAAGCATATAAAACCATTCCGTATAGGTACACAATTTTCTACGATGCAAGTACGTTATTTTTATTGCGGACGAAAATATAAAAAAGAGACAAGAAAAATAAATCTAAACAAACGTGAAGTCGAGAATAAATTTAAATACCTTATTTTCATCGCTTCACGTTTTACATTATCTTTTAAATTAGAAACATCTACTTCATCAAAAAAGTGCAACCGGTTGTGAATTATACGAAATACAGTCTGAGATTAAACTGACTTTTTACTGATTATTTTTGTAAAACTTTACCTTAACAACTTGCAATTTAGATTTGAAACGCCCTCAGGTCAAATTAAATCACATTCATTACCAAGGTGGTAGAACTCTTTGTGGTTCGACACCGAAAGCACCACCGCCACACTTATTTCTGCCTCATAACAACAGTGTTATGCGCCGTTGTGTTCTGGTCTGAAGGGTGTGATAAGGGAGACATACTTTTCCGAGGCATTCCATTTTAGTCCTTAGGGGTAGCAACGCTTCTGTGGCTAATCTTAGGTGAGACTTTGATCTTACCTAGGGTTGCTTATAGATGTCCATGGGCGGCAGTAGCCACTTACCATCAGGTGGGCTACAGGCTCGTTTGCTACTTCCATACTAAAAAAAAATTACGTTTCTTCAAAGTAATAATTGTTTACGTTTTCGTCCATACTTTGCAATGTACTTTGCTATGATGGGAGAATATGTAAACAATGATTAAGATTATTTTACCAAGCCTTTTATTATAATTTAGATATTTATCAATTTTAGAAAAATCATAAGAAGTTATTATGAAAACAAAAGACCTGGTTTATTTACTAGTTTTCATTTGATACCTATATTGTCGTAATAATAAAAAATGTCGTTCCTCCTCCGCCTTTTTCCAATGTTTGCAGGCGCCATTCTTTTTTAATTATATGCCTTTGTTACTCTCCAAACTAAGACGATTGTAATGATATGTCATACGTCACAATCGGTCAAGCCGTTTGGGTTGTAGCGTGTGCCAAAGAAATGCACATACATACAAACATAGGCTTGAAAAACATTACCCTCCTTCTGACGCAGTAATTACGTTTATTCTTATTAAGCAGCAAATATGCATGAATTCCACCTGATGGAAAGCGACCGCTGCCGCTCATGCATATCTGTAAGCAACTTTATATAGAACAAGAGTTCCATTTAAAGTCAATCATAGATCTGTCTGTCACAGAAACCAAGATTGTCGCCTTATATGAATGTGAGCCGGCATCCACATCCTTCCACCGTAAAAACTGGCATAAAAAATCATAGATCTGTCTGTCACAGAAACCAAGATTGTCGCCTTATATGAATGTGAGCCGGCATCCACATCCTTCCACCATAAAAACTGCTATAAAAAATCATAGATCTGTCTGTCACAGAAACCAAGATTGTCGCCTTATATGAATGTGAGCCGGCATCCACATCCTTCCACCGTAAAAACTGCCATAAAAAAT
>MOOZ01000478.1:254864-278706 GCA_002930495.1 Cecropterus lyciades | reverse complement strand
TACATCATTTTTACGAAACTTTAACCGTTTACGCAGCGCATGCAGCGGAAGCTCTCATTATAAAAAAAAAACCCCGATTTTGAAACATTCTTCATTGGTACTCCGCTCCTGTTGGTGATGATATATAGCCTATAGCCTTCCTCGATAATTGGGCTATCTAACACCGAAAGAATTTTTCAAATCGGACTAGTAGTTCCTGAGATTAGCGCGTTCAAACAAACAAACAAACAAACTCTTCAGCTTTATATATTAGTATAGATATAAAATTCTCGCGTCACAATGTTAGTTACCTTACTCCTCCGAAACGGCTTTACCGATTTTTACCTTTTTTAATTTTATATGCATATTCAGTAAGTCTGAGAATCGGCTTAACTTTTTTTTTAATTTTTAGACATTTTTTTTTGGTTATATTTCTATAATGTGGCTATGTCTAAAAATACATACAACCCTAATTTTTTACCCTTTTATCACCAAACTCTATTTTTGAATAGTCATTTTAGTAATTTAATTATTTATATGGCAAAACAACGTTTGCCGGGTCAGCTAGTAACACATAAATTCACGCATCCGTCAGTGACTTCAGGCAAGATTTTTTACTCTATTTATCTTATATTTCTGTTGTATTCATTATTTATATTTTATTGTAAGACTTTGGGGCTGTTGACCTTAGAACTTGTTCTTTAGACTCGGCAGCTAATAATTAAATAATAACCAGATATAAAAGAGGTAAATAGTAAGGTAACAGGTGTACAGGCTACCTTTTAAGGATATTTACTTGACAATGACTTTAATGCGATCCAGCAAAACCTTCCAAGGTGAAGAATATATAATTGCATAAATTGTTTGTAACTGTATCAGTGAGAATTTATTAAACCGGTTGCACACGAGGTCGAGTTGTGTCTTATTTTGTTTATATCACTGATATTTGTACCATGAATTTCTTTGGCTTTACCCCGTGATAACGTATTTGCGGTTTATTATATTATTAAGATGTAAAAGATGGTAAAATCCGTTGCGGTTTCTTTGTGGTGGCATCACGCTTACCTTGACCTCAGACAAGATTAGGTGATTTTACCTGAGGTTGGTCTTTTTTACCAAACCCTTCAGATCAGAACATTGCAGTGCATGACACTGCTGTTAGTAGGCAGTAATGGGTGTTGCGGTGGTGCTTGCGGAGACGTGCCTTAAAGAGTTCTACCATTTTTAAGTCCACTGGTAGTTCAAGAGTTTTGGTAAGCAGAGAAAGGCGATATCAGCTTGACTCAGCTTTAGTTTTGATGGGTCTTCCTATTTCTGAAATGTTGTGATTCCCTTGATGGACTTCAGTATATGGTTTTAGATTTAAGGGGATGGGTCTAGACCCCTTTAGTCTCCCTTGGATCGGTCAGTGCTTCTACCTTTTAATGGCCGCGTATTGTTTTTTTAATTGAAGTTTGAAGGGTGAGCCGGTTAGTCTTCAGGAAAAAAAACGCATCTGCGGCTAACCTCTAGAAGGCCTCTAATCTTACTTGGAATTGACTAATATCCTCTGAACCGAAAACTCGTTGTACTTATTAATTTTATTAATTAATAAGTACAACGATTAACAACCTTAAATTAATTAATTTTAAACAACCTCCGTGTAAACAAACAAAAACATCTTTCAATTTGTACAGTGCCACAGTAAGACACACTAATACACAAACAGACACGTTAAATTTATATAATCCCGTTTGCTGCGGGTGTTAAAGGACAGCACAATTAAATATTTGTAGAGCTCCGAAAACTTTTACTGCCCAAATGTCCTACATATGGGTTTGTTGGATTTTAGTTTGAAGTGAGTACACACACACACCAGCCAGATGAGAACAGATTATTTTATAAGCCGTACCTATGTATTTACTGTTCCTTAGTAAGAGCTTATTACGTTTCTTTAAAACAATTATTGTTTACGTTTTCGCCGATATATTGCAATGAAAATTGCACGTTTATATTTTCGACCATGCCTTAAAATGTACTTTGCGATGACGGGCTAAGACGAAAACTTTATTGTCTTGAGGAAACATCATCAATTCGTACTACGGGCACTGAGCGAACTTTGGGATGAGTGCTATATTGAAAACAATTTGGTTTCTTTGATATGGGCTTGGTAAAATATAGTTTAATTATCTTTTTCAAAACATTCATTAGTCTTACATGGGTTTGGAATGCATTATCCTTACAATTATATGATATGTGAAAGGTCACAAGTATATCATATAGATAAAATGATTAAGCCTGTCGCATTAAATTTATCTGTCCTAACTAATTCTCACCTTCGTATGAAGGAAAAAAAATGTACTTGCCTACTTCCGCTAAAGAAGACCCTATTATTATTTATATCATTTACTATGTAAATATTTACTTTGTAAATATTACACGGTATAAGTTACTTATTTTAGGGTTCTCTTTTAACTTTTCGGCAATATTTAAAATTCAATATATTTATAAGGTAACATATGCCCAAGCCTGCTCAACTCACATATTTTTACCCGACTGAGTCAGAATGAGAATAATGTTTTACGAGCGTATGTACCGACATATATCTTTGGCACGCGCTACAGCCTAAACTGCTTGAAAAATTATGACATATGACATATCATAATCGTCTAAGTTTGTAGAGTGACATAGGCTATATAACTTTTAAAAACGAAAGCCTGTAAATAGGAAAAAGGGGGGGGGGAAGAGGGNNAGGGGGAAACGTCTTTTCTAATAATTATCATCACAATGTCGGTATTAAATGAAAGTAAATATACCATTACAAAAAAATATTATTATAAGACTACTTTTTTGACATTTTGAAACTCCTAATTGTTATATTTAGCAGTCGGTTTTTTGTTTTAATAATAATATCTTGTTTCATTTCATTTTTATTTTACTCACGATCTGATTTCTCATTCCTTCACCGCCTTGTACCTTAGATACAACCTAATGACAGCTCGTCAGGCCAGGGCGTACCAACGAGACCTAATTCCTCGAAAGTAATCAGTATTCCGTCCACGGTCCCTGCCGCCATGACACCGTATGTCATCGGTTCCCGCTTATCTTCTAAAAGTACTACCGTGTAAGGTCGATCCGATAACTATAAAGTAAAAAGCTATGGCATATGAATGTGGGTAATTCATATACGGTATTCAAATCACTAGCGACATATATATATATCGGGCACGTCAATTACATTCTAGTGTTTTAGTTTCTAATGACATGATGTGGCATTTTGTGATTTTCTGTTCGTTCGCGTTCCTGTTCGTGAATTCTGGTAAGATTCTTGAGACTTTTATAAGTCGAAATTTCATTAATTTTTGAATTTTACTGCTTTGTTGTCACCATCAAATTAGTGAGATTGGGGATTAATTATTTGTTTCATCATACTTCGTTTCTTTCTTTGCGTTGATTGTAATTTTGTAATTTTCAATCAATGGTAATACTACAAATTACAAAGAGATTACAAGAGTTTATTCAGTTTTTTTAAAGAATGGAAATTATATTAATTGTTACATTTAAAACTCATTTTGCATTAATTATAATTAATTACGCAGTTTATTTAATTTTAAATTAGCTTCGTCTTTTTCTACATTTTGAAACTGGAATATGATGCTATATAAAATTTCGATTCTTGATATTTGATGTTTCACTACTTGAAATATTTCCTTTTACTTCGTTATCATCAAATTAATTATATATTTTGTCACTTTCAAATATCATAGGTATTATTTTCTTTACCTTACAAAGTTTTTTTGCTGTTATTTATTTATTAAATTGTCGTTTTCATATTATTAGCTTAAAATAATATCTACAAACTAATTTATATTATAACTAATTTATATATTATAATTATTTTGTGTTATCATTTTAATCTATCGAAATTTACATCAACTTGAAAAATACCATTTATGATAAGTGTTTTTGTTCTGTTTTTACTTTAAATTTTATAAGTATTTAATTTTATTTAATGTTATTTTTTACTTTATTATTTAATTTATTAACGCTTCCGCAAAGTAATCCAAAATATTTCCTTATTATAATTCTCACTACCAAGTAGGCGTTGTGCGATAATAATATATAATATTCACATTTTAAATTAATTCTTTTTGTCATAGCGTAAAATATTATTTACTGTATATACTAATTTTATTCATAAATTATAATTATATAATAATAATAATAATTAACCATAATTGTATATTTCCTCATCAAATTGTTATTGTTCCATTGACGAGCACGTATTTTTTACGGTTTGTGTCATGGTCGATGGCCAAGAATGAACTTCGGATGAGAACATTACAAAGAATTTTCTGACATGTATGTTTCCTTATTAAGTAACTTGTCAAATCAAATTAAATCAAATCAAATCTTTTTACTGTGAATAATGGGTATAAATACAGTTAGTAAACAGATACACAAGTTTCTCTATTATTACGCCATAAATGGGCACAAAAAGTTCACAATTAAATTTAATATACCTACTATACACACAATAATATACTTTTTAACAACCCCGAAAAAATATATCATAACGTTATTGCATTCGAACAATATTATTAATTATATTTAAAGTATAATTTATTGCGGTTATTTCAAATGTCTAACTTTAGTCAAATTTGTGAATTAGATTTTTTATTTTTTATTTATTTTTTATACCTAAACCTAACGATACCTACGGCAACCTACGGCAGACGGGCTACCTGATGGAAAGTAGTCACCGTCGCCTATGGACATTTGCAACACCAATGCATCGCTGGCTTTGAAGAAGAGCTCTCTTCACACCTTTTTTGAAGAGCCCCATATCATAGCGCTCCGGGAATACCTCAGGAGGGAGTTCATTTCACATCTTACACGTCCGTGGCAAAAACGTACGTGCAAACCGAAGCGTGGAGGACCGCCACAAGTCCAGTTGATGTGGATGGAACTTCATCCTTCGGCGAGTGGATCAATTAACATGATAGTAACATTTGACTGTCAGGAATTCTTAGGATGTTCGTCCACCGGTTCGTTCCGTCCAACTTACTGATTTTTTTTTATAAAAGTGAAATAGTGAATGGTTATACAGTTTATCTTGTGGCAAGCGATCATATTGGTGATAGGAATTTGGAGGATTTGGCCTTACTTTATGAGCGTTACTTTCACTGACGGTCGCGTTGGAATGCCTTATAAAAGTAACAGCTAGACGGCATCCATTAAACCAGAACTAAGTAGAGGTTATCACAGAGTTGAGTAGGATTCGAATCTAGACCCCAAAACTGGATGACCGAAATTTATTATAATTATTTTATAATAAAGGAAGTGTCAACGTGTTTTCAGTTCACTTATAGATCTGTATTCAATCCTAGATAAGTTTAGTCCGACCTGGAGTTAACCACAGATGAATTCGTTTTTTGATGACTAAGTTGAAATGCCTCAGATGGGTACTACGCTCTTCAAATCAGAAGACAACAGGACTTATACTAAACGCTATTAGGCAGAAGTAATAGCGGTAGGTCTTCCGAACTAGAACAACGGTAGGTTCTTTAAATAACTTTCTATATACTTGTAGTACATTTATCAAAAAATTAAACATAGAGCTAATAAAAAAATAGTTAAACGTGTTTGATCTCTACTTATTAATTAATAGTTTTTACAAATTTAGTATTATTTTTATTATTATTTAATATTATAAAGCTGAACAGTCTGTTTGGTTGAACGCGCTAATCTCAGGACCACAATTCGGACCTATAGCCGAATTGTAAAAGTTATTTTTGTGTTGAATAGTCCATTTATTGAGGAAGGCTATAGGCTATACAACATAACGCTATGTTTGTTTGTTTGTACTTCTTAAGCAATAGCGGATGAAACCGCGGGCCACAGCTAGTCATATGGATGTCAAGATCATACGTTATTGTTGATGTGACTTTCAGATTCCGCTAGCGTCGACCCGCATGATGACTGCGTGCCATAATATATGATGGGCAATTAGCTAATTAGCGTTGCACTGAGAAAATATAAAAAAATGATGTTTGATCAATAAGCATGACATTTCATCAATAAACAGTATCTCTTTTGTTACTGCAAAATACTATCATTCTCTTTCTTAAGTATACTCGTGATTGAGTGACAACGAAACATAATAATGGGCCAAGTGGGAGTCGGATTCGAGCACGGAGGGTTCCGTAAATTATCTATAAAAAACAGCAGAAAATCACGTTTGTTGGGTGGGAGCCCCCGTTAAATATTAATTTTATTTGAATTTAATTTTGTGAGTCTAAATAACAAGGTTTTTAAGAACCCTAAAAATATGTACTTAGCGGACCTATTGTTAACAACACACTTGACAATACAATTAAAAATTTGAGGACCCGCGTGGTGGAGCGGTCACCATACCGGTCTGACACGCAGTGGGTCCCGGGTTCGATCCCCGGTCAGGCGGACACCTGAATGATTTCAGTTCTGGGTCTGGGTGTTTGTGTATTCGTCTTTGTGTGACCATGGCACCCACGACACAGGAGAAAATCCTACTGTGGGGCTATGAGTGTATATAAACGTTTATGAGTGTAGAAAGCGTTTATGTTTATAAAAAAAAACTGCAATGGCAGAATACGTAAATAATGATGAGGAAACATTTTGAACTCCTTCTAAGAGCACCGAATAGATATGGTTCTTATCCATTCGGTGCTCTTTTCATATAAAGAAGGTATTTCAAAAAAGTAGGCTGAAATGGATTGACACAGTGATATTACCGCGAAAAGTCTGATGCATAACTAATATCCAAATTTAATATTCTAAATTTCATTTGTAAATAAGAATTTGATAATTGAGTTATACACGCAAAATGCTTGTTTAAAATCGTGTTTAAGCAGTCGCTTTAAGCAATCAGCATAATTTTGTGTAAGCAAAAAACATACATTTTTACCATTTAACAAAAAATGTTAACCAAAAATATACCAGTTTTTGAAATGACTACAGAAAACAAAAATTATTTAAAATATAATTTTTGTTTGTTAGATTTAGGTATATATATATTAGGTACTATAATTGAAAGTTAATTATCTCATACGACTTCTTAAGTGTTTTCAAAATCCTGCTGCGGGAAGTTGGTTGTTTTTATAAGATAGAAGTAGTAATAAAACATGGAGATACACCTGATGGTAAGTAGCCACTGCCATCGATGGACATCTGTAATCAACCCAAAGTAGGTTGATCTTTTGTTTAACATTAGCGATAAATGGATTGCTACTAGGGTTGTCACCCGTACTCTATTATAAAGTATTGTACTTTATTTGGGGTAATTGTACTTTATACTTTATGTGAAAAATAAAGTACGCAAAAATACTTTATTTTTGCATGATCTGAAATTAAAATAAGTTTGGTCATAAGCATAGTTATGAGAATCAGACATTCTATTGTTACTAGGTTTCTGTAGCCACCTTGTTTACGTAGTATTTGAATATTTTGATATCTTTTCCTTATCAAATTTCGAATCGAATTAAGTTCGAATTATTCGTACACCCCTATAAATCATTAAATTAAAATAAAAGAAAATGTTAAAGGCACCGTGCACCGTCCTAAAAATTACCTTGGACTTAAAAATTAAGGAATAAAGATGCAGAATAAAAAGGTAGCAAGTCTAGTTGCTACCTCCGAAGACAAGTTGAAATGGCTTGTATAAATGTCTTACCATACCCTACCATTACCCTACTCCCTTACCATACCCCTCAAACACACTAGCATTAAACAATGTTACAGAAACACTGTGCCAGAAATAAATGTATGAGTGGTGCCTAATGAGTTGAACAACAACGTGTTCCATCTTTTTATTTTTTATCTTTCTTCCAGAAAGGTTATTCTTTCCCTGGCTAAGCGAGAACCAGGGCACGGACAGGATAGTTGGGGGAAAGGAGGCAAACATCGAGGACCATCCGTACCAAGTCAGCTTCATCGTCAATAACTCCTATTTTTGTGGGGGGTTCATTGTTAGTGAGAATTACATCCTGACTGCTGGCCATTGCGCTCAGAAGTAAGTCCTCTTTATTTAGTTATGCATTTGCCAGGTGGTAGAATGCGTGTACTTGGACTGGGGAGGTAAAACTGCCACATCTATTTCTAGCGGTGTGGTTGTCGACGCATTTATATATAAGGCGACCATCGTAGTCCTCGGGAGTAGCAACGCATCTGCGCACGACTTTGGATAAAATCCCTGTTCTATAATAATAGATGATTATAAATTTTCATGGGCGACTGTACTGCTTACCATTCGGACTGCAAGGTCGTTTGCTACTCAAATCTGATAAAAAACAATGAAATTCCAGCAGAATTTAATACATCGTTTTCACGCTTGTGAATAGACTTCTTTCTAGATAGAAGCAACTGTCAAAGGTTGTTGTTTACTTATTTACCTCTATATACTATCAGCCCTTTGAGTTAGTCACCGCCGTTAGACGTCTGGCAAGCGTGTTGTTGGGCGTAGTGGGTGCTGATGTTCCACAAGAAGACTCTGCTGCCTATTTCCTAGATTTTATCCCTTATTCGACACATATAATAAAGTAGTTTACTTGACCTTAACTGTTACCCAGGTTACTGTCCCCAAACTGAATACGCGGGTAGCTAAGATCAGCTACAGATGCATTGTTATGTAAAATGCAGGCGCAATTAATTGTTTAGTACAAATAGCGGTACAACTTTTGATGATGCGTGGGAATAATACATAAGATGTCTGGTTCTGCCTAATAAAAGCAGTGTTATGCGCTGCTGTTTCCTAGGCATTCCATCTTAGTCCTCAAGGGTAGCAACGCATATGTGGCTAATCTTAGGTGAGACTTTGATCTTACCTAGGGTTGATTACAGATGTCCATGAGAAGCAGTAGCCACTTACTATCTAGTGGGCTGCAGGCTTGTTTGCTACTTCTATACTATAAAAAAAGATATATATGTATGTCTGGCAATCTATGAGACTTATTAAGTTTAGAATCTAGTCTTGATCGTTGTTATAAGAAGTGACAATGTTTCTGTGATCTTCTACAGGCAGAACCTCTATGGGGTTGGTTACAGATATTTACTATAGTATAAGCTTACATGCTAATTTTCTGCTTCAATCTTCAAAAATATATTCAATTTCAGTGTTGACCCAACAACAGTAGTTCTCCGAGCGGGCAGTTCTTTTAGAAAGAACGGTACAATCATACCCATAGCTGAAGTCACACCGCATTCGCAGTACGATGACCCAGCGTTTGACAAGGATGTAGCTGTGATGAAGACGGTGGACCCTATCGAGTTTAATGAGAGGACTCAGCCTATTCCTCTTACGTGGAAGAGCAGGCGTTTGCGAGGCGGTACTGATGTCGTTGTTAGCGGATGGGGCAGGACTGTGGTAATTTTTTATACTCATCATTATATTAATACGTGAAGCAAAACTTTGGACCTCTTTTTATAAAAAATGCGTGGACGGAGGAGTATGAAATTTGGCACACTTATAGTTTATACGTAGGAGAAGTGCAAAACGCTTATATTTTTCAATAATAATGATTATAAAGTACATTAAATCAATAAATAAAACATTACACACACTATCATGCATTTGACTGTGTATGTCACTCACGTATACGTATTTGTTACACGCTGACTTAGTCGCTGACATTGTAAAATGTCAGATATGTATGTCAAATAACGCGTTATTGCTTTTAAATGCAGCTTACTGAATTAAATGTCATTCCCTATAATGACATTTTAAAAAATAATTTTAAAATTAATGTACACAGAAAAATACGTATAAAAATTTTGTAGTAGAAAAAAAATTTGGGTAATTCGACCGTAATTAAACGGTCGAATATCGACCGCTACAAAGGGCAACTAGTATTATTTAATAGTTGTGCCTCGGAGTTACAGTTGCGTTAAAAATGTAACATAACTTTTAATAATAGTAACTTTGGATAAAGAAAATGGATTTTAATGCAATAAATTCTAAATGAAGGCTCAAGATCCCTGGTATGTAATTTATGAATTTAGGTTTTTTTCCGAGTCTGGCGGTTTGTGTATTAATTTTTATTTGCCCACAGCATTTACGATACAGGGAACCCAAGTATGAGGTTATGAATGTTATATTATTTTTATCTCTTTTTTGGACCCTTAAAATTATTTTGTCAAAATGAACCAGCACGTGGCAATTAGGCAGGAGAACTAACAAGCTGACCGCTTGATGTAAAGACGCTATGGATACTCTTACTAAAACCAAAATACAATTATAGTATTGTTTTACTCGACACAGTATATTATATTTTATACTGGATTATGTACAAGATCTGTTTTGTAAGAGAACTATCTGCTATGTATGTAACAGGTTCAGTACAGTTTAATTTATCTTTTTTAAGCAAGGTGCACCAACCATCCCAGATCGCCTGATGTCCGTTGAGATTCCCGTGATCAATCACACGCAGTGTCGTCTCGTCTACTCTTCGGTACTAACCAATAACATGTGGTGTGGCGGAAACTTCTTCTTTGGAGGAAAGGGGACTTGCCAGGTTATCATTTTTTCATACTTCTAAATTAATCATATTTTACTGAACTCTTATAAGATAACCTTTAATTGAGTATGTTCATCGGTGTCCGTAGCGTAGTTAGTAAGGGCACGGACTCATATCATAACCGTGTAAGTTTATCATGGTCCCTCAAAACGACCATTGCTTACGTTTTCGTGCATACATTGTAGGTTTGCGTTTTTGGTATTGGTAATTTTCTTTGCAATGATGAGAGAAAAAATAAGCCATGAATATATTGAGGAAACGTAATAAACTCAGAGAAATGAGAAATATTTATTGGAAGCATTCCAATTTAGCTCTTAGGGGTTTCGAAGTATATGTCGATGATTTTAGGTAAAATTCTAATTTATCTGGCGTTAATCACTACCTGTGATAAATTAGACGCCAGATGAAATTAGAAGGGTGGCAGTGGCCAAATTATACCAGGTGGACTGCATGCTCGTCTGCTACTTTTCGACGGGAAACTTGAATAGGCGCACCTAAACCTGTATGTTCGCGTGGCGATCGCCACGGCGTATTAATTTTAGCGCCATCAGTTATAAATTTCGGAACTATTAAGTATCGATCAAAACTAAGCGGGCTGCGGTGTTAGTTTAGACTTAGTGCGGGGTAATGTTCGTAGATGGCGTTATTTTCGTTATTACATATTTAGTTCCTGTCGCAGTCTTGTCTTTTATGCATATTACTTCTATGACCACGATGTTTTACATCTGCCAGGCGTCCCGTGACGGCAAGTTTTTTTTTTGTGTATGTACTTATAAATATGTACTTCAATAATCTACTTAAAAATATAGGATCGTATATTGTTTTAAGTATAGAAAACATCGATAGTCAATTTCAGGTTGAATCTCTGTTTTATATGGAGTTAGTAACAGGTGTCCATGGGAAGCAGTGACCATTATCAGGTGGACTCGTTCGTTTATTACTTCAGTGTTAAATAAAAATCTATATTTTTTCAGGGTGACTCTGGTGGAACGGCTATTCAGGACGGTATGGCGGTTGGAATCGTATCTTTTGGTCGAGGATGTG
Source organism: Cecropterus lyciades (assembly GCA_002930495.1). Classification (NCBI taxonomy): domain Eukaryota; kingdom Metazoa; phylum Arthropoda; class Insecta; order Lepidoptera; family Hesperiidae; genus Cecropterus; species Cecropterus lyciades. Next base: position 267,154 of record MOOZ01000478.1, on the reverse strand, counting down.
GACAGCCTCTTTCTCCTAGTGCTTTTGCAGACATAGCTGCGCCACCTATAAGAGATTTTATTACTGAACACACGGGATTATGATAACGTAACCTAAAAATTCGAGATTTGCTTTAAGATAAAGTTTTCGAGCGATAGTTGTAAGTTGCAAAGAATAAAAGTATTGTATTTATTCAAATAAACTTGTTTTTGTTGTTTTAGAATTTATTTGAAAATATTAACTTTTATCTGCATGCCAGAGCGGTCAACTATATCGTGTAATCTCCCCAGCAACTCAGTTTCGGGTTCCATCCTCGGTTAGACAGATATTTTAATGATGCATTAGATTTTCTGTTATGGTTATGGGTGTTTGTGTATTTGTCTTTGTGTGTGTTTATAGCACCCATGGCATAGGAAAAATATGTATGTGTGAGGCTATGAGTATAGAAAGCGTTATTTTTAAATGTCTTTAAAATTTTCATTAATAATATAGTATTAAAGTTCAAATACATGGTATATTTTTTAAATCATGACAAGAATTTCATTTTAAATTCAGATTTTATTTATATAAAATCAATCTATATCCTATCAATCTGTGAATAAAACAATATAATCACGGATTTTGAAATTTACCAGATCTAAAGGACGTAATATGTTTGTAATTAGAAATAGGTGTCCTTCGATATATGGAAAGTTACGTAAGCCTTAAAAATTTATAAAAAACTTAAGGACACGTCCATCCTTTTTATCATTTTAAAAACGTTTTCTATGACATGAATATTATTTTTAACTTTTTATAAAAAACCAAAACTTAATACTTAATATTAAACTTAAAATATCCACAATTAGGTACTTGTATGTACTCTTTCGATTTATCTTTAATATATTTATTACCTGACTGCGTCCGAAGGAGGGTACTGTTTTTCGAGCGTATATAATAATATATGTTTTTTGTATGTATGTCCATTTCTTTGGCACGCGCTACAGCCCAATATTACAGCTTACGATTTCCTTTAATTGAGTATTTTCACGAAAAGGCATATAAAGCGTTATTTTAAGTATGTCATTATGAACAAAAAATTCGTTTTAAGCGGTCGGGTGGTTTTTATTTTAATAAATTTAACAATGTCACTAGTTATTTTGAAACAGTGTTGACGTTATAAAATTTTAACAATATTAATAATTTATCCTCATCATAGTTCTGATCTCTATATTATTGAAAGGAAAATTCCTTGAATGGCAAAAGCTATTATTATTTGTACTGACGTCTTAAAAAGACCTTTGGTCAATTACTTTTTATTGTGATACCTTTATACTTATCAATAATTAAATATTTCAATGTATGTTAGGAATATAACCATTTTAGATGATTTGAATTTACTAGATTTAAAATAATTGATTTAAAAGTTTTATTTTTACTCTATTTTTTGTTTTTCTATGGGATTAGTTATTCTTCACATCAGATTGATGTTGCATCACGGGACCGCGATTTGATTCGACACTACGACCCAAATTTTCCCCATTTTATGTAATTTCGCTTGCTATCTAACAAATCTAAATCTATGAATATTCTCTTAAAAGATAAATTATTACTTACATGAGAAACATATTAATATATTACTACAAAGTCCGGTGGTACATTGAATTATAGAATTCTTTAATCTAGCATATTCCTTTACAAAAGTTACTCGTTATTTCTGCTAAGCCAGTGAATAATGAAGAAAACAAGACTGTGTTGTTGACACGAAGGTATGGTAAGGAATATATGACCCATTAAACCTTTTAGGATTTTAGTAGGATGTATACATGATTTGAAATAAATAAATAACACTTTCGTAATGTAACCTAGCTTTTTAAAATTTATTTTCGATTGTTGTTTTGTGAGATCTATGTATATTTTTTCCGAATTATCCATATCAATTGAAAAGTTAAGATATTTATTTGACGATATACCGACTAGTATTTTTCAATTTATAGACAACCCACGTAGTGGAGCGGTCACCATACCGGTCTGACATGCATTGGGTCCCGGGTTCGATCCCCGACCAGACAGATATCTGAATGATGAGTTTAGATTTCTGTTCTGAGTCTGGGTGTTTGTGCATTCGTCTTTGTGTGTCCATGGCACCGACGACACCGGAGAAAATCACTAGTGTGGTCCTATGAGTGTAGGAAGCGTTTATGTTTATGTTTTTTTTAAATATATAGACAAGGAAAAATGACGAAAATTTTATCCGTGTTTACCCGACTGTGTCAGAAGGAGGGTAATGTTTTTCGAGCGTATGTATGTATATATCTATGTCCATTTCTTTGGCTTGTTATAGCCCAAAAGGCTTGACGGCTTCTGACGTATCATTAGAATCGTCTCAGTTTGGAAAGTGACTTAGGTTAAATAATTTTAAAAAATAGCGCCTGCAAATAGGGAAAAAGATGGGGAGCGACGACTTTTTCTTATTATCACGACAATGTGGGTATCAAATGAAAGCTAGTAAATATACCATTTTAAAAATATATATTTTGACTATAAAGCGTTAAATGTATCATTATGAACAAAAAACATTTAAGGGGCCGCAGAAAATTTACGCTGAAAATTTGTGTGATTTTCGGAAATTTATTGGAAGAAAAGTATTCGATGAAATGTTTTGGAAAATTGAGAATATATTTGGCTATATTAGATATTCGTATATTCGATATTTTTGTTATCGAATATCGATATTTTATGTAAAAATATCGATATTCGATAAAAATATCGACCAAGGGGCCAAAAAAAATCCTCCACTGCGGCCATGATTTCGAACGATGGAGTAGCTAAAACTGAAAAATGAATACATTTCGTTAAACTAGAAGATATTTCCTGTACTATGATCTACAATCATACGATCAAAATGGCGGAGTTGTGAAAAGAGTCTGTTTTATTGTCTATTATACGGTCGTGTTTTTAATGCTAATTCGACAATGTTTATCCAATCAAAAATATCGTACGTCATTGTACAGTAAATATAAGAGCTACTAACTAAGATTAAATTTCAAGTCTATCGGATATTACTCCTTGAGTTACAATGTCAGCAAAATTTAAACATGTAATTTCGAGAAAAACGCATTTAAAGATTTCGCTCTGCTGTGCAGTGCGAGTAAACTAAACAGATCCTTCCAAAATAACTGCGTTGATCGACTCCTAAATACCTTTTAAATGACAACATTGTTTTCAAACATCTCTATAGATCCCCCATCCCCCGTTTCATTATGTTTCGTTTACAATGTCAAAAAATACAGCTCAGCTCCGAGCTCCGCCTTCAAGCAGATGAGGTATGAAACGTACCTGCGAACGGCTCTTTAGAAGGCCACTATTCGGAGAGTATTATAAAACAGCCTTTAAATTTTTTTGAAAATTTTTTACTGGCCCGTTAAAGCTGTCGGGTTTTTGTTTTAATATTTTTAATAATGTTACTAATAACATGAGAACTATGCAGTCAACTACTGCATAGTTATGTAAATTATCAGAAACTATATATACGTAAATAAATAAGAAAATATTGTGCCAAGGTATCCGCTTATTTACGGATGTTGTTAGGAACTTTTGATCCTTTGTATTGTATATAGCGGTGTACCTTCAACAAATTCCACCCCGGCGTCTTATGGTTGGGACCTTCCGGAGTGCCTTTGGCGAGGTCGAATTCTTGGGTCCTACAGTTTGGAAATTTCGACAATATTCTTCTTCGTCGCACCTTATATCCTGCTTTTCTGCCAAACTATCGGAATATAAATAAAATAGTATTATAGTTCGTTTTTTATGTGGTGTGAAAAATGCGCCCTTCCTGAAAAATGCACCCGTGACGGCCGACCCTTAAACCACGACTATTTCCATCCTAATCTTTTTTTTAATCCACCTGCAGAAATGTATTTCAAGTCTCCTAAATTACATAAACGTTTCAACATAACTTTTGTATGACAACTATAAAAATACGGAAATACTTGGCTATCATTGTTTCCCTTCCGCTTCTCTCCCACACAACATTCTCACGTCGAGAGTGTTTGTTGAATCGACAAAAACTCGAACAATACCCCGTTACAATAAACGAATAATCAACTAAACGTACGTACTGAATAGAATGATAAAGTGAGTGATTAATGTTAACCGTTTAGGTAGTACACTTAATTACTTTTTAGATTACTGCATAGATTTCGTGAGAAGTATTTGTTTGACTGATTCTTTAATTAAGTTCCTGTCGTAATCTTGTCTTTATGCATATTACTTGTATGAACACGATGTTTCACATCTGCCAGGCGTCCCGTGACGCCTTATTTTTTTATGAGTCGACTACTAATAAGTGATCACTACCGCACATGGACATTAATCAACTTCAGATTATATATAGATAGTTTCCAAAGATTAATTCCTGTGTCGTTGAATTAAGTAGGAACGTCTCGCAGAAGTACCTGCTTATGTCTAAATTACGACACTTTAAACGAGGACTTTATATTGCCGCTGTAAGGGAACGTTCTCAAAAGTGCGTCATTCCCAAAAGTCTCTTGTGTGAAAATGAACTGATTTACTTAATTTCGCATGGTGGTAGAACTCTATAGTTTGATACCGGAGACACCACCGCCACACCTATTTCTGCCTAATAACAGCAGTTTGATACATTCCTGTGTTCTGGTCTGAAGGACGTGGTAAGGGAGATATACTTATCCGAGGTATTCCATCTTAGGAGTAGCAATGCATCTGTGGCTAACCTCAGATAAGACTTTGATCTCATCTGGAGTTGATTACTGATATCCATGAGTGGCATATTATTAAAAAGTAAAGACTCGTACCGTTGGGTGCACTTTAAAAAATACAAGAATAATAAAAATAGTGAGCTTCTGCTATTATTTCATTTATTTGATATTTATAAAATATAAAAATAATTTCTTAAATAAAATTATCAATTATTTAAAACTTATATTTGTATATGTCGTACTCACAATGGAATGGCGATAAAATTTTACAAAGCATAAAAACCGGCTTACCACCTTGAAGGTGGATGAACTCTGTGGTTCGACTCCGGAAGCATCACCGCCACGCCTATTTCTGCCTAATAACAGCAGTGTTATCCGCTGTTGTGTTCTGGTTTGAAGGGTGTGGTGAGGGAGACATACTTTTTCGAGGCATTCCATCTTAGTCCTCAGGGGTAGCAACGAATCTGTGGCTAACCTGAAGGTGGGACTTTAATCTTACCTAGGGTTGATTACAGATGTCCATGGGGGCAGTAGCCACTTACCATCAGGTGGGTTGCACGCTCGTTTGCTACTTCCATACTATAAAAAAAACCTACATATAACAATGTTGGCAAGTAAAATTATTACTATCCATGGATACCCACACGCCTAAAAGCGAAGTCTTCTGCTAATAAATATATTGTTTCCGATAGTCTCTCAAATGTTAATTTATATCTTATGAGGGCATTGTACTTTTATTAAAAAAGTTTTACAGTCAAGCTTATACAACGGCATGAGAACTAAAAAAGATTACTTAAATATAATACATTATTTTATAATCGTACCTATATTTTGTTAACAAAACCGTTATTTTATGATCATATTACCCATTTTCATATTGCATTTGGAAATAAGTAGCGTATGACTTAAATTTTCACTGAGTATGTAACTTCTAGTAAAAATATTTATTATATAATCTTTCAGACATAAAATATACAGTCATAAAGTATTCATTTTGTTAACTTTTATGCTATTATATCACAAAAATTGTTACCTTTAAAGGGTAATATTGGTAACCCATACATTTGTATCATATACACTGTATACACATCATGTGTCTTGTCATGGATGCCATGGATACACTTATAAACAAGTACACAGACACTCAGACTCACAAGAGGAAACGAAATTAATAATTTAAATTATATGGGATTGTTTTTCATTTTGATATATACCCCTAATAAATGTATTAACGAACGCACACACTCATAAACACGCACGCAGAGAGTTCCGGATTCAAAAAAAACGGGCACACATGAAATTGATGAATTTAAATGTTCTGGATCTAAATCTTTGTGTCACCTTAGTCCATGACACCCACGACAAATCCCACTGTAGGGACATGAATGAAGAAAGCACTATTCATCTATCAATAATTAACTTAGCCTATTTACTACTATAACACTAATTATAGTAAATGGAAAAGAATAATGACACTACATTTTACATAGTCACAATTTTAAGAAGTCACAATTTAAGGAAAGCATAATTTCTGTGATTACAGAATCGATACTTTCCTAAAATTTTGTGTATAAAAGCTTAAAACATAAAAAAAAAACATATAATTAAGTTTACATTTACATGGCGTATTATGTATTTTTAATCTCGTATTTTGTTTAAACAGTTTTATGTATCTATATCACATAATATCTTCCTGTATTCAACACCATAACAGCCATCAAATCACACTTGTTCATAAATAAATATATCAACATTTAATAATACTTTGTTTGTAATAAAGTCAAACATGCTTGCAGTCCACATATACAATTGGCCTCAGTTTTTCAAAAAAAATTGTAATCATCTATTTTAATAGAGTAGGATTTATGATTACAAATTCTTGCGGTCTGGGTCGGTACTTATCATATAATATGTGGCTACAATATTTTCTACTAGATAAAAACCTGGCTTCGCTTGGTTGAAATGTGACTATACGTAGGTAGATATTTTTGTAGTTATTATCAACTAAAAGGTATTACACCTTAGACTTAGAAGCAGATACTCGTAAAAGCTGCCAGTTCGCTAGACGCCACCACTTGTAGTAGCAAGTTTGTAATATAATATACGAGTTTCAGTGCTAGTGACACCCAAATTCAAATTCTGAGCATATTTATACGAAGCTACACACGATCTCAACAGCGCGACAGCGTGATGCAGAAATGCTCCTAAAATTTTGTAACGCCATCTAGTATAAAATATCAAAACTATGTAAGGTAAATAACGCCGCTAGATGGCATGTTTATCATGTTACGTGAATCGGCTTTAAGGAATTCAAGATGGTATCCGAGTGGCCAATATGGCGACTATTTGCACCAATTATGTTGTCGACTCGAAATCAATATTTTTTTATGTTTTATTACTTAAGTAAGCTTTCAATCAAGTCTACCGTACCCCTTGACGGAATTATTTATATACATGTATGCCTACTAGGTAGTCTGAGCAAGGATTTACAAGAACGGTCATTTTGTCAAACGCCTGCAGTAGCTTAGGTTGCAATTACGATCTTCGCTGTGGGACAAATCTACCTTTAGTCTTTTTTTATCACGCAGGTTTGTGCTCGCGTGCAGATCTGGTTCGCATGCGTGCCATTTGTGTTTTATCGATTCATATACCTACTAATCCTGTCATGTAAGCCACACGCGTGCGAGTGCAAAAGGTATTTATGAAACCCGCGTTATCCCGCGTGACAATAATTACGGTCTGTTGTTTCTTAATACTAACTGATTTAGACTGTCCGATTCCACAATTTCGCGGTCGAATAGTTGTTCCACATTATGTATCACTTCTATAATAGACTTACATTAATATCACAATTTCTCTAGCATAGTTATGATAGAGTAAGTTACTCCCGAGACCAATGCCACTAAGGAGAAGACTCCGATGATGATGTTTTTGATGAGAATCCATTTGCCCCAACCAAGATCCTTGCCCCATAGCCACACCGTCTCCACCACTGATGGCAGGAGCAACCCCATGACGGACAAGCACACTGCTCCAACCAGCTCCATGAAAAGCTCCAGTCTCGGTATCGCTGAAGCTAGTCCCACTGAAAAAAAGATAAAGTATATATTTATACTCTATATATATATATGTATATATAAATAAAATTGAAGTGTTTGTTTGTAATATCAAAATAACAGCTTTTTACCAAATGCATATGGAAGTATATAAGATACTGAAAACAAAATATCAATTACTAAAATTTTTGTCTGTATGTTTGTTCAGGGTAATCTTTGAAACCGCTGGACCGATTTTGAGGGGACTTTCACTGTTCTTGACTTTCACTCGGATAGCTGATATCATAAGGCGTAACTGAGGCTACTTCTATTTTAGAAAATGTAATAATGGTTCCGCACAAAAAATTTAAACTTTAAAAACCGCGCGCGCACTACGCGCACGTAGCCACCGTAGCTATTTTGTTAAAATTGTGTAAGGTCTAAAATTTCGGCTATATGTATGTCAAATGTTGAAATATATATATGTATATATATATCTGTGAACTTATTTCATACAAGTGGAGCCCCGCGGTAATACCCGCGTTATATATATATATATATATATAATGTATTGACAGATGCACTCATCGCCAGGCACTGCGCTTTTCCTATTATGAGAGGATATTTGTGGCCAACAGTACTACCTAAGGTCAGTGACAAATGCGTTGTTGCCTTCAAGACTGAAATTAAAACGAATCGGACATATATGCATTTTCCGTACCACATACTAATATACTGAAGTAAAGCCAAGTACTGTGGTTATTAGGCAGTCGAATCATAAAGGGTTCCACCACTCAAATCAAATTATTATATATTATCTTTCAATCGAAGGACCGAGGTTCGAATCTCAGTCACGTACCACTGATTTTTCTAAAAGTATGTGCGTATTAGAAATTAATTATCACTGCTTTACGGCGAAGGAAATTATTGAGAGGAAACCTACACGCCTGAACATTCTTAAAAAAAAAGAAAAAGTTTTCCAACACGTGTGAAGTTTACCAATTCGCACTTGGCCAGAGCAATGGGCTATGGCCTGACCGTCTCAATTTGAGAGATCGGTGCCCAGCTGTGGGAAAATTATGGATTGATGACATGTAATAAAATATATTGAATAAGTACCTATTTGTAATGGTTACGAGCAAGTAAACTTGATTTATTAGTAAGTTTACGCAATTAAATTTTCTCAGTTAAGTTTAAACTCGTGGCTTAGCTGCCTAACATCGCGTGCAAGGTTCCCGAGGTGATAAATAATAATTACACAAATGGATAACGTGCTGATGCGCTTGACATACTGACTATAGAAATTTATGGCGCAGAATATCAGCAAATTCTAGCATCTCTATAAATTATATAATAGTTTTTAAACAGTAGTGTGTACTTTATACGTCATTGGAACATTGTAACACATTATTAACATTAATTAATCAATCCACCATAAAAACATAAATCTACTTAACCAACTCTCATTTTAAAAATAATCCTTATCCAAGCTTTTTAAGATGATACGGAATTCAAACAAACTCAAAATAACTTAGAAATAAAGAAAAAACGGTCAAGTGCGAGACGGACTTGCGCATCGAGGATACCGTAAAATGTGTGATTCAATTAAAAATTTAAGGTTTTTGGAATTTTTCCTTTATATGTGCTATAAAATATTGCTTCATGCCAAATTTCAAGATTCTAGGTCGACTGGAAGTACCCTTTAGGTCTCTTTAGGGAATCAAATTCCCATTCGAGTAGTTGCGAGTTTGAAAATAAGCGGCTTAAATTGCTGTTTCTTTTGATTGCGTTGACGTAGAAGTTTGATTTTGTTTCAACTTAAAGGTATTATAGACTTGGGTATTTGATATGAGTTTCAATTTAATACGCGTTCATGAGGAAAGGGGTAATAACTTAAAATTATTAAAAATATTTTTATTACATGATGATAGTAAAAATTTACTTTTTTCAAAAATTTTCCTGTATCTGAACTGTAAAACGTTGCATTGTACAAAATTTTAAGGGTTTGAGTTCACGGTTTTGATTCCCTTTCGAGTTTAGAAACTGCGGAAATTTGCGGCATAATCGGCTGCATGTTTTGATTGCGTTGGCTTAAAGTTTAATTTTTTCACAGCTCTAAGGGACAGTATTTTTAAGTATTGTATATAAATTTCAGCTTGATACCTCTACACGTTCCTGAAAAAGAGTGTTGACAGACGGTCGGACGGACGGACAACAAAATGATCCTATAAGGGTTCCGTTTTTCCTTTCGAGGTACAGAACCTTAAAAACGACCTCTTAATTAGTTCTGAATTTCCGGGTAAAATATACAAGACGAGAGATAAAAAAAATAAGAAAGGGACGCAAGATTGGTGAGATCCTGTTTGAGTTTTTGAAGAAATAATTAAGTTACACGTAACAATTTAGGGGAAGAGTTTTTTTTAATTATAGTTCTTTTTCTATGAACAGATTTTCTGTGTTCTGTGACACTTATTTAAAAAACTAAATTCAAAGATTTTTATATATTATTTCTATTTTTCGTGTTTTTGTTTTGTAATTAAATATCTAGTGAAATTGATGAAATGAAATGAAATTGATAATTACCTATAATAGTAATAAGTAAGTAAGTTGATGATGGGGGAGTCCTCAACTGCCGTAACTCCCGCATAATACCTAAGGGAGGAGGGGGCGACTGAAAACAGCGCTGCGTGGGACCTTGGTTCCGTGTCAGCAATAGCTGAATCAATCCCTATTGTCCCATTTAGGTTAAGTTAAATCTTTGTAATAGTTGTAAAGTTTAAGTTGGCAATAAATACATTTTATTATTATTATTTATTATTATTAATTTTGAAAATTGTTCTCAAACGTCTATATTTTTATTAGTACTACTAAGCTGGTAGACTAAAACTTTTGTATTTATAATTTTAGATTAAATTTTAATATCGAGAACAACATCCAATTTTATTTATTGGAATAAAGATCTCAACATGTTTTCAGTCCCGGTACATTACTCTCGTGTCACGTCGTAATCCAACGTGACAGCGAAGCACGTCAGCGTCAGACGTCATTACTGATGAAGTCTTATTATTCACAAGCATGGTCGGCAAACAAACTCTTATATTTGTACCGTTTTATATTCTTGTTTTTGTATTTGTATAGACAATTGTCTCAATTTATATAGACTGCTGAGATATGAAAAAAATACGATTTAATGAAATGTTGTAATGAAATTAAAATTCAGTAGAAATTATTATTCTCACAACATCAACAATAATTAATTAAAATCAGCATTTAAATGTTGTAAGCATTATCTCAATATGAATTTTAATAGATGTATTTTTGTATACTAGTTGCCCTTTGCAGCGGTCGAAATTCGACCGTAATTAAACCCAAATAATATTTTTTTCTACTACAAAATTTCTTATACGTATATTTCTCTATACATTAATATTAAATTTTTTTTTTAAAATAACATTGTAGGGAAATGAGATTTAATTGAGTAAGCTGAATTTAAAAGCAATAACGCGGATTTTGACATACACATCTGACATATGACAATGTCAGCAACAAAGTCAGCGTGTAACAAATACTTGTGTTTGTGTGTATCAAATTAATGGTAGTGTGTATGTTTTATTTATTGATTTAATGTACTTTATAATCATCATTACTGATAAATATTAGCGATCTGCACTTGTCCTACATATAAACTATAAGTGTGCCAAATTTCATACTCCTCCGTCCGCGCAATTTTTGTAAAATTGGTCCAAAGTTTTTACTTCACGTATTAATATACAGATTAACCGACAGTTTCATCATTTTCTTCTGATTGCACGCGATGTACTACAACTACTCGGTTTTTTTTACTTTGTTTCAAAGTTAAATTAATATAGCGAAACTTAATGCCTTCAATTACATTAAGGGCATTAAGTTTCCCTTTTGTAACATAGAATAAACGAAGCATTAAGAGTGCCTACACCTTACGCCGTAAAACTTTATTAGTTTTGTTCTCAAAGTGAAATGGTGCTCGGAGAGAATTTTCAGGCGACAAAAGAATCTACTCACAATCAATTGTGAGCTATATATATTATCATTAATATAAAGCAAAATTTCTGATAGATGTCAAACTACTTAAGATCTACGGTAATAATTTATTACTGGTATGGTTTGAACAGCAAATTAACCAATACATCAAATGTTTTTTTACTTGATGAAAAACGTTATGAAATCTAGTACAAATACTCTCTGTGACTAAGATAAGCCGCCTCCACCCTATAAAAGTGAGCTGGCAACCAAAACGTTCCACCAAAACGTAAAAACTGCTTCTCGTTAGAAATAGATGTGGCGGTGGTACATCCCTAGTCGAACCACACTGGTTCTACCACCTTGTAAAAATGTTTGATACTCGATGGTGTTTAAAGAGACTATAAACTTGCGAGTATGCTGCTATGTCCAGCAGTGGACTTTCAAGGGATGACGGAAAGATGGATGATACTCCTCAACACTATACACTTGTAATTAATAGATTTTTTACCTGTCATTATAGTCCCGACGAATCTCAAAGCAGCCATACCCCATCTGT
>MOOZ01000478.1:207485-222768 GCA_002930495.1 Cecropterus lyciades | reverse complement strand
TCTGGGTGTTTGTGTATACGTCTTTGTGTGTCCATGGCACCCACGACACAGGAGAAAATCCTACTGTGGGGCTATGAGTGTAGAAAGCGTTTAGCGTTTATGTATCAACAGATAGGAAATAATGAATATAATTAATTTGAATTTTATTTTGTGTACTATTCTATCACCTAGATATTTTAAACAGATGGTAGAACTAGTGTAGTTCGACCGGCGAGGTATCACTGCCACATCTGTTTCTAGCGCGAAGAAATACTTGCGTTTCGTTGGAAGGGTGTAGTAACCGGCTCACTTATGTATGAAGCGACCATCTTAGTCCTCGAGAGTAGCAACGAATCTATGATCGACTTTAGATAGACCCCTGTGCCATATGAAGTTGCTTACAGATGTCCATGGGCGGCAGATATCACTTACCATTAGGTGGATTGCATGCTCGTTAGCTAATACAATCTGATACATATGTAAAGAAAAAAACAACATTTAAATAAGAGAGAAATTTTAAGTTAAGAATATTTAATACTATTTAAGACGATTGGAAGCTGACATTCAAGAAAATCTTAAGCTCATTAACGATTCCATCTCGTGTAGGCTGGGTTCGACCAAGCGGAATAATGTGATTAACGATTATATACTTCGATATGTATTTATTACTTTTACCATATATTTAAACGTTATTTTTTTTCAATGCTTACAATATTTCTTTTTTAAAGAATTACTAGCTAAAGTAACCGTGCTTCCATACTTGACAAAAAATTTAGGTTTCGCTAATCGTTGGAGTTCATGAAAAGTGATAATGACTTTCCGGATATACTTATGTTAACTACGTGTATGCTATCAAAATGTTGCTATTTTTAGTGTTATTTTAAATTAAAATGGAATTAGAAATATGAAAGTCTTAAACCAAAGGGTGTAGTGACGTCACTTAAATAGCCATCTTTAAATAGTGAAAAATATCGAAATCAAAAGTAACCAATAGACTCACCAGTTAAATATGTAATATAAACGCAAAATTTCATGTAAATTGGTCCAGTGTTTGTTGCGTGATTGAGTAACACACAGATACACAGTTGTTAGGAATTAATCGTTAGCTCATTACTAACAGTTGAAATATCAAATGTTATCTTGTTTTCGTTCATATTGTACAAACTATTATCAGGTTCAGTGCCGGTTGTCACCAACTCTGTTTTCGTTATTGCCATACCTTACAATGTGTATTGTAATGTATAATCCAAAACATAAACAGTGATCGTTTTTAGGAAACGTAATAAAGTCGTACTAAGGGCACATGAAAGTAACTGGATGACGAGAGCCGACGAGGCTTAGTGGCGCGACTGATGCAGGCTAATGATCATGATGGTGAAGGGCACAGGCCTGAAGTTATTACGCACGCAAACGCTTATAACTATTATATACCAATTTATATGTTTAAACGACTGAGTTACAAAGGCCGTTATCAGTGTATATCTACTGTTTGCTAATACTTTCGTCAAGTGGCGACGAACAATCTGCCTAATCCAGGCGAATACAGGTTAGTTAAACTACTTATTATTATCATCTACATACAAGGTAATTTACCTTTCTAAAGAATAAAGGTTACAGCTAAATCTGTCTTAATCATAAATTTACAAGATTACATTTTTTAAATCCAAGTTCTTCTATTCATGTTATGCCTTTTCAGGTCCATTGCTGGACTCAGGCTTCTTGCAATTGACGTTTTTGGCAATAATTATCGCGTTGGAATGCGTAGGTATCTGTCACCACAGTGGATGTAGATGATAGACAGGAAGACGCTGCTGCCTATCTTTTGGATGCCACTTAGACGCCTCCTACGACCAACAAGGGAAGAAAGAGAGCTATTTAAGACCGACGCCACACGGTACTGACTTAAGTTAAAATATACTAATTAAGGTGAACTAGTCAACTTACATCGAGAAATGGGACAAGGTTATGAAATTAGTTCATTAATTTTAGCTATTAATTAATACTTATTATTACATAAACTACATATTATTAAACAAATACGGAAACATCTAAATTTAGAACCTGCTTAATTTTGATGTTTGATTAACCTTGGATATGTGATAGAAAAAATGTGATTCTACCGAAAAATACTACCGCCATGCCTTTTTCTAGCCCGAAGCACTTTTTTAGTTTCTGTGGTAGGGTGTCGTTGTCGGTTCACTTTCATATGAAGCGATAATTTTTTTATAAGATTGAAATAGCAAAGCCTGCAGTCCACCTGATGGTAAGTGGTAACTGCCGCCCATGGACATCTGTAAGCAACTTCATACAGAACAGGAGTTCTATGTGAAGACGATCACAGATGCGTTGCTGCTCCCGAGGACTGAGATGGTCGCCTCATATATAAGTGAGCCGGTTACTACACCCTTCCAACGAAACGCAAGAACTGCTTCACGCTGGATATAGGTGTCACGGTGCTACTTCACCGGTCAAACTACGCTGGTTCTACCACCTAGCACTTCAGAGAGTTATCCCCTATACGATATTAAGTTGCTTGCGGACCGACATGCATAATAAAGCAAATCTTGAATTGAACATGGTACCTCTTGCATGGTCGCCTTTGTAACCACTGCGTCACCGGATCGTTAAAAAATAAAATTGGACTTCGACAACGACATACCATTGCTTTAAGAGGGAAAGAGAAAGCATAATTCTTGAGACAAAATAAATATTCGCATAATTGAAATGCCGTTAGTTTTAACTTATTATCTGTAAAAATATTTACATATACTTAGAGAGAGCAAAATTTATTACATGGTAACTGTTTTATCAGTAAAGTATATTAAAAAATAACATAAAGATATTATGCAGAGTAATAAAACGCTATTAAGCTACAAGATTTGTAAGATGTTTCTTTTATGGATATGTTTCGAAATAAGTTTTTAGTACATATCTTTTCCATGACATAAAAAAGCAGACATTTTGTAATCTGCACCTATGTAAAATTCTTTTGGCGACCCGCGTGGCAGAGCGGTTACCATACCGGTCTGACACGCAGTGGGTTCCGGGTTCGATCCCCGGCCAGACAGACATCTCAATGATGAGTTTAGATTCAGTTCTGGTGTTTGTGTCCCCGTTTTTGTGTGTTTATGGTACCCACGACACATGAGTAAAATCCTAGTGTGGGGCTATGAGTGTGGAAAACGTTTTTTTTTTGCTAATTAGGTATCAGACAAAGAACTGCGTCTTATGGTTCCATTTCTAGTGATTTTTTAATCAATTGAAATTTTTGTACAGCGTTGAAATTAACAATATATTTTTGAAGACCTTAATGGTCTCAAAAAAAAAACATACATCTTAAATCACATTTTCTTTGCTCTGGGGTATGTGATGTAGGTTATAAAATCATAGATTGACGGACAAAATATATACATTTGGCAAAATAATACGTAGAGCTCTTCAAATTTTTTTAAACATTAATAAAATAAAACATTCATAAATTAACCATAATGAGACGTTAAATACGGAAACTCATGTAAATTACATCTATGAATTATATTAATTTCGACGCATATAAGGAAAAGTAAAGAAAAATTTTATATATATAACTTTTAACCTTGTAAATCGGAAGAATTTCATTCAAGGCGATATACATAAATACCTAAGGTCGCTGTACGATAGAGTTGAACGAAAGTTGAGTAAATGAAATTTGTAGAAATTTGAGCAAATGTTGGTTAGAGATTGTCACGGAGTTACCCAATACTCGTATTTTTGAATATTGTTTGTTAAGTCTTGAGTCTAATAGGAAAAGTTTAAAGAGAAGTTTATTGATAGATTACACTTTAAAAATAGGTTAGAAAATATGTGTATGTGTTGGAACGTGAAAGGGGCGGCCGAAGCCGTAAGGCCGGACATCAGAAGTATAACTAAGGGAATTTCTTATTGTGTCGGAGTATGAGGCCGAAGCTGGAAGGGCGGAAGGCCGGACATCAGAAGTGATATGACAGGTATATTTTATTGATTCAGAAATTATAGCGATTACAGCTAAATAATAACAGTGTGGGCTAGGACGGCCTGTTGAAACAGACAGAGGTCCAAGCACCGAAACGCATTCAAATCTAATGCGTAATGAACTTTTTTTTAGCAATTGTGTAGTTGCTGTTGGCCCTACTGGTTTACAGCTTCACCGTATTTTATGGCGAGCCTAAAGCTTAAGCCGGGATAAGAAGTCTGAGCTGAAAGGGCAGGATGGCTTTGGTCCCCGTTTGCCCCGGCAAACCCGTTCCTAGACAATCGCTAAAGGGAGGGAAGGTTTCGGACCCAGCTATTACCGGAGTCCTGGCCTTTCGCCTTTGGTTTAAATAGGGATTGCGGCTGACCCAAGGGCACCTTCTGTGAGATACGGACTTCGGCTTTGGTCAGTTACGCTGGTGTGGGGCACTGGTGATGCACGGCGGATCACGCGGATCCCCGCGTGATCGGTCGATTATAGCACAACCATCACAAGGTATCCACCTTGTGATGGTTGTGCTATAATGGGGTCCTCGTCTCCGCCGGCGGGGACGGTGTATGTAACATCTGTTGTTGTTGAGTATGTGTGGGGGTCGGGGAGGGGGTTCCCCTTTCCGAAGGGCGATAGCTGTCGTGATCTTATCGTCAGGGTAGTCTAGGACTTGTTTGGGGCGTCTGTGTAAAGCTGGTGCATCCTTGTCAGGTATGTAGCTGGCTGCATTGACAACAAGCTGATTGGGGTTGTGTTATAGCTTTATCAAAGCGTTCATTACGCTTATCAAAAGCGTAATGAACGAGGGCTCACAACCTTTTTATAGCAGGTAGGTGGGGGCGATCATTAGATATCGTACGATACACGTGTTGGCTCGTGACGTCATTTATTTTTAATGGTTAGACAGCTGTTGCCGACATATATATTTGTAATGGTCTATTTACTAGCGTTCATTTGATACCCATATTGCTATGATAATAAAAAAAACCTTCTCACCTTTTTCCCTATTTACAAGCGCGATTTTTTAAAATTACATTTAAATTATATAGCCTATGCCACTCTGCAAATTAAGACGATTATAATGATATGTCGTATGTTACATTCCATTAAGCCGTTAGAGCTGCAGTGCGTGCCAAAGAAATTGACATACAAACATCCATACGTTCGAATAAACATTACCTTCCTTCTGACGCAGTCGGGTAAAAATCAGAGGGGCTTGCATGAAATTGAACGAGTGCCGGATTGTGAGGCTGTATTATTTTTTAATGCAAATAAAACTGACTCTACCACATTTATGTGTTTTTATGTGAAGTCGTTTAAGCAAGCAAGGCGTTGTCGTCCTATTTTTTTGTTCTAAGACTGAGTTACAATCGATCATAATAATTATAAGATGAGTATGAAAAAAGTAAACCACATGGTAAAGAAAGATAATGATTATTAATTGTATCTGTAGTTATATGTCCCCGATGCATTCTTAATACTTGGATATTCCGGTTAAAGCAATTGGGAAAAAATAATGCTAGAGTGACATTAATGTTGAAACATTGTTCCATGTTTTAATTTATTATTACTCTTGTGTGGAGGTGTGTATACAATTATTTAAAAACGTTTGCTCTTCAGGTGGTAGAATTCTTCGTGGTGTTTTCCCGAGTTACTATGGCCACATCTACTTTTGCCTAAT
Organism: Cecropterus lyciades; assembly: GCA_002930495.1. Classification (NCBI taxonomy): domain Eukaryota; kingdom Metazoa; phylum Arthropoda; class Insecta; order Lepidoptera; family Hesperiidae; genus Cecropterus; species Cecropterus lyciades. The sequence continues at coordinate 217,126 of MOOZ01000478.1, read as the reverse complement.
AACTGCAGCTCTAGTTTTTGAAGAACATTTTAACGATATTGTAAGAGAAGGACATTTGTACGGGGTATCCTAACTTGAAACTATGTACATAAGGGGCACTGGCCATAGCATTGTTTAAAATATATGCTCATTTTCTCTTTAAATGTCATTCAAATATAACGCAGGACGATTCTTAAATTCCTGTTCTCATGGTTACATTACAGATCATCGCATTTGTCTGTTAATCTGCTGTACGGATCGCAGTAAATTATTCTAACTGACATTATCTCTGCTCTATGCAGTTTATTGTCATTCTGTTTGATCGAGAATGTTCACTCGGTAATACCTTTATAGGAATTGCAGGCATGATTAGGTATCTCTGTATTGACGTAAGGTTTATATATTGGTAATACAATGTATTATACATATCTAATTTTTCAAAAATATATGTGGGTATTAGAAAATAATTGACTTGATTTAAATAAAAGAAGAACGGCGAGGAAATCTTCATGCCTTGTAGTTCCTGCACAGCAGAGGGATCTCCCTGAATTGGTTGATGAAGACTCACTTTGTTTTGGACAGCAACATTAGTAATAAGCTCGCATGGAGGTAGGAGTGAAAAGACAATACCTATAAGCAATGTTGAATTTGTCTCTTACTTATAACTCTACCTAGAACGTTTTTAGTACCTGTCTGTCACCAGGCACCAATCTGGTCCGATTGTGTATTACTCGCATCTTTTCATTTCATAAATACTTTTCCTGTCATGCATGTCATATGCACGTGTCTTGAACAAATTGTAGCGAAATAATTCACGCGTTCGGGCGGGCCACATGTGCGGTAAACTCGCTTGACAGGAAATAGGCCATAAGGGCCTATTCTATATGTATATATACATTTAAGCGTAATGAGTGTAGAAAGCGTTATTTTACATAAATAATGAATAACGAAAAAGTCATAAGGAAATTTAATTATGAAATTAACAATCAAATTTTAGTAACCAGGCATTAGGAAAGAAGCTTGGAACAAGTAATTTAATGCGCAAATGATTGCCGCCATATACTTGTGTCTAACACTGAATAAAAAGTATGACTTTAAAGCACATGACATACTCCACTACTCCATGTTGCCTATCTACAAGATAGGACTAACTACCTGGTTCAAACATTCTATTGCTACGCCTGAAAACTAATTCGAACGTTTTGGATACGTATGTCTCCCTTACCGCACTCTTCAAAGCAGAACACAGTATTTAACATTGGAACACGGTTGGATTTTATTACATGACTAACTGTGTCCCGCGGTATCACCCGATGGTATATAAGAAAAAACAAATATAAACATAAACATAAACGCTTTCTACACTCATAGCCCCACAGTAGGGTTTTCTCCTGTGTCGTGGGTCCCATGGACACACAAAGACACAAACACCCAGACCCAGAACAGAAATCTAAACTCATCATTCAGATGTCTGTCTGGCCGGGGACTGAACCCGGGACCCACTGCGTGTCAGACCAGTATGGTGACCGCTCCGCTAAGTGGGTCGTCAAATAAATAAACATATTATGATGTTATATAGCCTATAGACATTCTTAAGAAATGGACTATTCAGTATGAAAATAGGTTTTCAATAAGAACCAGTAGTTCCTGAGCTTAGCGTGTTCAACCAAACAAACTCTACAGTTTTATAATACAAGCTGAGCCTCTTAACTAACGTACGTAACTTGACATAGGTAATATATAGCTGAATTTTAGACCTAATACAATTGTAACATTATAGCAATGTTTCAGAGAGGACTGGTAGCAACTGACATTAGCGGCAGTGAAGGTGGCTGCGTGCACGTAGGGAGTTTGTAGTTTATTAGGTTTTAATTTTTTGTGCGGAACCCTCTTTACTTTTTCTAAAATAGAAGTAGCCAAGTTACGCCTTATGATATCTACTATCCAACAGTGAGAGTCCCGTGAAAATCGGTCCAGCTGTTTCAGAGATTACCCGGAACAAACAGACAGACAGGTAGGAAGACAAGGAGACAGACAAAAGTTTTAGTAATTGATGTTTTGTTGTCAGTATCGTTTTGCATTTGGTAAAAAGCTGTTATTTCGATATTACAAACAGACACTTCAATTTTATTTGTATTTGTATTTATGTAGGAATAGATAATAATAAATATAATAGTAAAAGTATAGATTTTAGTTTGGAGGGAGGGGGCTTCTATTCTTTAGGCGCAAATTATCAAAAAAAGGACGTGACTCATGAACCTTGAACATGACCAATAGGAGTCTATTGATCGTGTAGTAGTATAGTAATTGTAGTATATTTTCCTGCAGTAAATTATTATTCGCTTTGCAACAGACCTTGTTCCACTTGTCTGAGGCCACACGTCACGGCAGTCTGTATCTTCAACTTTAATTATATTGCAAAGTACAAATAAAAAAAATAATCACGTAAGGCTGCCTATACACTATGTTATTGACGCATGTACAAATTCTACTGGATATTTTAATCTAAAATATTTGGTCACCGTACCCCATGAACATATGTCAATTCAAGTTGACAGCAGATGCCTTACTTATCCTGTGTAGAAGTTTGAACATGTCATCATTTTTTTATATATTGAAGTACCAAATGCCCATGCAGTCCATTTGATGGTAAATGGCCCCTGTCGACCATGGACATATGACCTCAGATAAGATCAGAGTCTTACCTGAGGTTCGCCAAAGACGCGTTGATACTCCTAAGGACAAAGTTGGAACGACTCGGATAAGTATGTCTCCCTTACCACACCCTTCAGAATAGACCACAGCAGCGCTTAATACTGCTGTTATTAGGCAGAAACAGGTGTGGCGGTGGTACTTCCGGAGTCGAACCACAAAGAGTTTTACCACCTTCAAGTTTCGAGATCGTCTACACACGATGAGAGTAGAAGTACATCTATATGTTTCATTGCTATCTTAATGACACGTGTTGTATTTGCTATCTTCACATATCTAGTACTTGATAGGTTTAAAGCAGATTAAAAAATTAAGTAGGTATATGCCTATTATTATCAAAGGTATTACTTTAAGGACATATGAGCGGTGCAGCCTATGAAGTGGCTTTAATTGATAATATTACTTTTTAGCATATGCGGTGTCGTTAATATGTATTTATTAAATATCACGTGTAACACTTAATAAAAAAAAAACGTTCATAAATTATTAATAAAACTCGGATACACCTACCTTTAGTGGAAAATGTATTTTTCTTATTATGCAGTTTCTTTGTGTAATGAAAACTAAACAAAGTTGTTGACAAATCGAGTGATTTCTAAATGTGTTAAGATACACACGATTTGCACACCTCATTTAAGAATAGCTAAACTACAAAATTTATTAAAATCCTTACGACTAACACAATAAGAAAAGAGGACTGAAAATAAGTAATATTAGGTCTGGTATTTAAAAGTAATAACTAATAATTTTATTTTAAGACTTAAAAGTGTTTTTTTATTTCATCCTTTGAGGTCAAATTTAGTCTTGTTTGTATCAAAATCTGTCAATACTATCAAAAGTTGCTATCCTTTAAAGTTACCCTTTATAAACGCGGGTGAAACGGTAATGTAGTTTTTAAAGTTGTCTATTTTCTTCAGACAATCTGCCTCCTTAAAACCGTGCCACCTAATTCCGTGGCAATATAGAGTCTAGTTCATTTATTTAATCCCAAGAGAAATATAAAGTAACAATTTGAACTTCAATTTAACATTTAAATCGCCAACAGACTCGTTAGTATTTAAGATTTAAGAGCTTATAAAGCACTTTAATAACAAAGTGCTTATTTCTTTGTAAAATAAATGTAATCCAGCAGGCTAAGTAATGAAACAATCTCTAAATTTTACTGTAATTAAGGAATAGATTGAAAGTGATTAATGAATACACTGCCTAAACGTGGCCATGCCTACAATTGCCATTATGTGGTATCGGATTTGAATATCATCCGTCCATCAGTCTGAAGGCCTCCATTTAATGGGGGGTTTTGCCATTAGTCCCTGATCCTGGCATGCCTGTTGGTGCCCGCAGCGGATGTTGATATTTGATAAGAAGAAGCTGCTTCCAATCTTCTGGATTTTGTTCTCTAGTCGCCTCTATGTCGTATATGGACAGAGAGAGAGAGAGTGGTGCTCGTCAATCGGTATTCACATTTAGGGGACGGCTGAGTATTCACATTTAGCGACCCATTTTTGGTCGTCAAATAAGATTATGTCGTTTTCGCTGACTGAAATTCCCAAATGGGTGTGCGCCGAATTAGTTGAAGTTAATACTTGTAACATAATGTTTACATGTAAGGTATAATTTAGACAAGTGGCATTTTATTAGTTCGCTTACATATCAGAATAGATTAACATAATTTAACGAGGTCGTGACATATTGTTTATTAGTTCTTCCACCTACATAAGTATTTTTTTTACATTATTTCTCTTTAGTATACTTTATTAAAATAGTTATTTGAAAACGTATCCAATATGTTTCTAAATAACCATTTTAATAAAGTAAGGTAAGGTAAGGTTCTGTGTTATACCGATTCTAGGGAAGCTAATAATGTAATATGTACGGTATATTCATTTTATTAATTTCTACGTACTATGGATTGTTTTATTTATATTGAATTGGATTTTCTTTTTAAGCTGGCTATACACCTTATGACTAATCGATACATTGATATGTAGTGTATCAAGTAATGAAATCTGAGAGTACAGATAAACATAATTAAAAGAATAATTCGGTTTTTTGTTTTAAGTTTTCCGCAAACTCCGGTTTTTAAAATTAAAAAAATTGCGATAAAAATGGTGATAAAAAACTAGCTGGTGATTCAAATTTAACGTTCGTTTCTAGTTTATTTATCATGTAATCAAAAGAAAAACTATTTTGTATATTGAATAGGCCGTTACGTTTTTGTCGACATTGAAGAAGTTCTGACATAACTTAATAACAGATTTATTCACCTTGTTAAGTTTTTGTGCTCCCTATTGTGTGTGTAACGTCAATAATTCGCAAGTCATTATTTTATATGTTACTTTTTGGCACAGTGAGATCTCAGTGGGTTTGGTTGCCAACTTATATGTATATGAGGCGACCATCTCAGTCCTCAGGAGTAGCAACGCATCCGTGATCATCTTCAGATAGAACCCCTATTATATATAAGGTTGCTTACAGATGTCCATGGGCGGCAGTAACCACTCACCGTCAGGTGATCTGCATGGTCGTTTGCTTTCTCAATCTGAAAGTCCGGAAGCCTCCTTTTAGTCGTCTCTTACGACAGTCAGTGATAATGCTCGGGGAGCAGCCTTCTCTCCATACTTGATAGAGTGAGTCATAATTCAGTGGCGCTATCTTTTAATGACTTCTGGGTATCCATATATAGAAAATAATATATAGAATAAAAACCCTCGAATTGTTGAGACATTTTACATATCAGTCAAAGGAGTCAATCTATTCTAATGATATAGATGATCAAAGTTTTCTAAGCAAATTACTCGAATAGTCCATAATCAAGTTTAATAGTTAAAAACTATTTATCGTCCAATATATCATCACTGCCTGACTCTATGGCGCAGTGCTTATATTATCCTAATTAATATAGATGTCTACTGTGATTCTGTGTTTGGTGATATTAGGTAAATAACCCTTTGCCACCGTATATTTACGGCATAATAACACAGGAAATCCTAACGAGACAGATCACATTACTCATGTCACTCTAAATCACATTAGAATTCCCTGTGTCGTCGGTGCCGCGGAATTACGAATAGTAGTAAATTAACACCGAGATCTACATGCCCTAAGAATAGACATAATAAGAGACCAAGCCAGGGAACTAATTCGAGCCCCTCATCGAGTCAAACCAGCAACTACGGTGGGTGTTAAGCGAATGGCTATAAGTAACATTGACATTAACGTAAGAATTATCGGACGACGACCAAACGAGATGAGCATTACTGCAGAACTGTACTGTGAAGAACTAAACATAATGATGGAGCAACCAGCTTTGGTCAATCGTTCGGCTCTACTGCGACTGCACGACAACGCGCGACTCATACTGCACAGGAGACGGTCTCTAAGCTACAAGAGCTGGGGTTGGAAGTTCTCTGTCATCCGCTGTACTCACCAGACCTTGCGCCTACAGACTTCTGCTTTTTCCAGAATTTGGATAACTTCTTGACGGAAAAAAAATCAATACCGGAGAGGCAGTATAATTTTACTTTGAAGGCCTTTGAAGGATTTGAATTTGACCGGAGGCCGGTCCAGCTGATTTCTTCAAGAAGGGCGTCAATAAGCTACTAATGCGTTGGCAAAGATGCATTGATTGTATGGGTGATTACTTTGATTAATAGAAATAAAAAATATAGAAAATAAATACGCTTCATGTATTTCATGAAAATTATACATAACTAAATTAAACTATTTTTCCCTATGCAAATTATAATTAAAATTAAATTTGTATATACATAAAACAAATGAGCCTAATCGCTGCCCCATGGAAGTGTAACCAAGACACTGGCAACATTACCTCTCTGAATTGACAAATTTATTTGTTGGCCGAGGTAAGCTAGCTCTTGGATCACCGGAGGCGTCAATCAGGCGCGAAGACAATTCTTTGTTAAAATGTTTTACGTCTGGCGACCTTGGTCCCATCGTCTCGACTGCAAATGGCACAAAAATGTAGCCCTGAGAAATGGCTGCATATTTCCGCCGCTTCACAGCCTCCGCGGATTACGCCGCCGCACCAGCACGCATCGAATTCGCTTATACATGGGACGGTGCCAGGGTATCAACACATGTCCCATCCCATACCAAGGACTTCCCCTGTTTCCAGGGCACGAGTGTCAAACCACTTTTTTAGAGATGGCGTCTGTGGGTGGTGTGTAGGTATCTTTACTATAAGCTGTAATAATATATTTTTAATACGCACGTCTTTTTAGAAATATCTGTGGTTAATTATTATTATTAGTGTCACTTTTGCCGTTTGTGAATTGCACACACATACTTTTTTCTTGCATAACGTTTAATCTTTTATCTGTCAGTACACGAGGCATTCGCGTTATAATTACACGATCCTCAATACCCGTTCCGCCTTTCATTTCGTTCGTCGTGTTTCGTAAAACAAAATGCAAAGCGTTACATTTTAAATATACAATTTAAATGCATACTGTACTTAATCTCTTTTCACATATTCATTCATAAATATGTTAAAATATACTTAATTATGTGGCTTGTAATGCTCTGCAGTTTTAATGTGATTGAGGTACCCACATGATTTCGACTAACTTTGTACGTGGTTCTGTTTGGAGTAAATCGTCAAACCATTATTGTCCCACTGCTGTGTCTCTCAAAATGAGAGAAGTTTAGACCATGCTCTACCGCGTTTGCAAAGTGCGAATTGGTAGACTTCACAAACCTTTGAGAACATTTTTTTCTTTTAGAGATGGTGTCTGGTGTGTAGATATTCTCAAGATAAGCTGTAATAATTAGTTTTTAATACGCACGACATTTCAGAAATATCAGTGGTCCGTGCGTGGGGTTTAGAACTCGGAGCCTCGGCTGACTTTCCGAGTTTTAAATATTAGGCTATCAGTCATTTGGAATACGTATTTATCATTGTTATGCGTGTGACAACCCGGCGGAGTGGCCACCGTACCGGTCCAGGTTCGATCCCCGTGATGTGAAGGGTTCGTCTTGGGTACAGGCTTCCGGCTTTTTTGTAGTATCAGTTTTTTTCTTATATATAACGTCATTTTGTTCGACGAACCCAAAGACCTTTAACTTTGTGTAAAGATAAAAAGTTTCGGGGTTATTTGAGTTTGATGAACATTCGTATAAGGCGGTAAACCAAGTTCGATGCCGAACGGCTCGAGCCCACGGTACGCCCCAGATTATATCATACGGTGCGGTACGTAGAGATTTTTCTACGTGAGCTAAAATAGTTACTGCAAGTTACTACGTTCTATTTCATCACCACATGTTTAGTAAAACTTAGCCTGGTAAGGTATTGTCATAAGAAATAATCGCGTTAATCGGATATATTTCTATATTTGCTATTAGCGATTTTATTTATTTATTTTACAATTAGCGATAAGGCAGACGGGCAACGCCTATGGACATTTGCAACAATAGAAAAGCACTCAATGCATAGTTGTCTTTTAAGAAAAGTTTTTTTGCATGTTTTTGAAGAAATCTAAGTCATAGCTCTCCAAGAATACCTCAGAAATTTCATTCTACATTTTCGCGGTCGTGGCAGAAATGATTGTGTACATCGAACTATATAGGTACGACCGCGACGAGTTCTGCTAATAAGGATCATTAGTTCTTGAGTTATAAACACACAGGTACACAGAAAGTGAAACGTCATATTTTATAGATAAGGACATTGGAATAGTTATCAGTATCGTCTAGACTTATGTAGAACACTTAAAGTCAATTACCGGTGCGTTGCTGTGTTAATATTTCTGTTCTATGGTATGTGTGATTTAAAAAAAATTACTTTGAAATTAATTTATTACATTTGAGCTGCAGTATCTTTGGTGTCCTGCAGTATCCTGGATACACTGCAGCTTGGGCATCCTGCAGCATGCTGGTTACAATTTAATTGAACTATTAGGGCGGTCGCACTGCTCATTTTCGGTATTTTTTATTTGGAATTTGCAAATAGGTATTTAATTTTTAAAAGTTTTGTCTATATAGTTAAGTTTCACTTGATTGTTTGTTATCCATTTGTTAAATAAGACATTAGAAAAATGCAAAGTAGCGAAATTCTGTTGTTATTAATCAATTATTTTTGATTTAAGGAGACGTTTAAATAGTCTGGTTTTTTGTGGTATTACACAATTGTTCATATTACAATAATTTCATATTGTTATATATAATTGTAATAATAAATTATTAAAATTAAATATTTATAAATAAAATCAAGGAACTTACCTTCGGTAGTTTCCGTGTAGTTTCCAAACCAAATTAAGTTAAATAAATTATTGAAAAATATACATACATACATACAAAAACTTACTTGATAAGTTATTTTTCTGTTGGCCCAAAGCTTCACTAAACACCAAAATAAAATGTCCAAGATATCTCCGTTGTTCACCACAATCACAAAAATGGTTTTAATAAATACAAATTCAAAAATTCAAAAATTGTGGAAATTCGGACGAGTTTACGAATATATTTTATTCAGTACTTGTGAAAATTCCGACGTGTTTTTGTATAAATTTATTTGAAAATATTGCGAATATTTAGCCGCGTTTTAAATATTTATTCATGAATTGCGAATATTCAAAAGTCCGGTATCCGCGACGCGTGCGCCGCTCGCGTTCTCGCGCCGAATATTGACTTGCGACCGAGAAACATTTTTGTAATTGTTGACAATTGCCCTGGAAAGTGTCTTTGTTGCGATACGTCGAATTGATTTACGTTAAAGATAAAATATATTTAAAAAATGTATTTTTACAATATTTTATTTTATTTATAACAGAAACTGGAAGGTGGTAGAATAAGTATAGCTCGACCAAGGAGATACCACTGCCACACCTATTTCTAGCGAAAAGCGTTTCCTGCGTTTCGGTGGAAGGATGTGGTAGCCGGCTCACACACTTTCATATGAGGTGTCTTCTTAGTCCTCGGGAGTAGCAACG
>MOOZ01000478.1:178987-190149 GCA_002930495.1 Cecropterus lyciades | reverse complement strand
TTAGGCAGAAATAGGTGTGGCGGTGGTGCTTCCGGAGTTGAACCACAAAGAGTTCTACCACCTTCAAAATAGGTAGGTAGAACCAAAATAGTTTGACCGGGGAGGTACCACAGTCATACCTATTTCTAGCGTGAAGCAGTTCTTGCGTTTCATTGGAAGGATGTGGTTGCCGGCTCATTTATATATGAGGTGACCATCTCAGTTCACGGTAGTAGCAACATAAGCGCAAAGTATCATAGATGCATGATTGACTTCAGATAGAACCCCTATTCAATATGAAGTTTCTTACAGATGTCCATGGTCCAGTACCCACTTACCATCAGGTGGACTGCATGCTCGTTTGCTTCTTCAATCTGATAAATAATAAAAATAATCTTTAATATTTTCTACAGTGGGAAGCCGATCTCATCCATTACACATGCATGTTCGAACACACACTGGTCGAACGTGGATTGATGGACTGAGGTGTAAATGATTGTATGTTCCAATTGCCATTTAAAGGTAGGAGTCCTTATGGGTCGACATCGGAGGCACTAACGTTACAGCTATTTCCGCATAGGAAAACGTTGTTCCTCATTTTCTGAATGTTGTACCTTAGTCGCGTTCTATGACATCCAAGGAAAGACAGGGAGTGGTGCTATTCAAGGCTAGAAATCAAAGGAATGAGTACCAGCGTTTTCCTGTGTAACATCAGCTCAAATGGTTAACTACATGCATGCTAGGCACGGTGATTATTGCCACAACATCCATTAGGGTGGCCCTTTTCACTATATCCACACCTCACGGCAGAATACACGATGCGAAATACTATAATAAGCAAATTAATTGTTGATTATTTTGACCCATTGGTTATAAACTGGCTAGTTTTTTTCGTAGTGTAGTGTAATATCACATTACAATACGAAAAAAACATATATGCATGAAAAAATGCAATAAATATATAAAACCTATACAACAGACAAAAGTCTCTGCTACATACAGTTAGGAATTTATGTGAGGGAACCATTACAGAAATTAAATGGAGAAGAAAATAAAGATTAATGGGTAGGGTGCACTAAAACGAAAACAAACAATTGTCTTTTTATGTTAAGAACACAGACAAAAAAGGAAGACAACGTAGAGTTACAATGTGGGTGTCTTTAAATCAAGAGTGAATAGGCTTTTACTAAGGTAATGCGATTCACCACCAAAGACTATATCACCACTTGCATGCCACGCCATCAAGCGGGATTGTAGTCAAGCATTGGCTTATAAAAGATAAAAAAAAGAGTTTTGTATATATTTATCAGATTAAAATAGCATAGTACGTAGCCACTGCCGCCCATGGACATCTGTTAGAAATGTCATATAGTACCGGGGTTCTATCATTTTTTAAAATTTATTTATCATTTAGTTATCTGAAGTCGATTACAGATGCGTTGTTACTCCCGAGGACTAAGATGATCGCCTCATATATAAGTGAGCCGGCAAATACACCCTTCCACCGAAACCCAAGAACTGCTGCTAGAAATACGCGTGGTGGTGATACCTCCCCGGTCGAACTACATTGGTTCTACCTGATTTACATTAAACGCTTTTTACACTCATAGCCCCACATTAGGATTTTCTCCTGTGTCGTGGGTGTCATGGACACATAAAGACGAATACACAAACACTCAGACCCAGAACAGAAATCTAAACTCATTGGAATAATAAAACTGATGTTATTATGCAGAATTAGGTGTGACTGTGGTGCTTCCGGAGTCAAACCATAAAGAGTTCTACCACCTATAAATACATCCACGGGAAGAGATGGAGTAGTGCTATTAACGACTGATAGTATACGGAACACAACTAGCTGGCATGACTAGAACTAGATTATGTGTATACGTAATCTGGCAAAATTTGGTATTCTTAAATATTATGTTCGAGAGGCTAAGTCTACCATTTTGGTCTGTGGTTATAAAGTTTCAAATGTATGCAAATGAAAATCCGTAACCCTCGTGGGCCAAAATGAAACTGAACATTTAAGATAAGGCAATAATGGGTACCTTTATCACTTAAAACAGGTTATTGAAAATATTATAAAAATATGTAGGATTTAATGATATTATTAAAAAAAACATTAACAAATAATATATGCCGACTTCTATACCACAAAACAGCAAAAAAATTTAAATAGATGTTACCTCTATATCATTAGGATAGAAGAGTAGAAGATCATATTTTTCATTTAATAATGTCATCTTAGACACCTAACGTTTATTCCAAGTTTCATGAAAATCGAATTGGTAGAAGCTGATTAATTCGTCCATTTCTCGCAAACATATATAATAACTAATTCAAGTCTTATACGTTTTTCTCATGGACGCCCTCGTCAAAACTGAACCAAATTAAATTGGGACCCAACAGAAGCACCAGCTTTCAAATAAAAAAAGAAATATTCAAAATCGGTTCATCCTTTCCACAATTTTCGATGTATCAAACATTTAAAAAAATACAAACGAATTGATAACCTCCTCCTTTTTGGAAGTCGGTTAAAAATTGAAATATACTGTTTTTTGTATTACAAGTCAATTTTGTTTCGAAAACGAGAAACTCAATTGCGTATAGAAGTCTTATAAGTTAAAAGTCTTATAAGTCGATAAGAAAAAAGTAAATTAAACGCTATTTTTATTTTCGTAATTTTAATGAAATGTCACTACTATTCGTAAGAAAAATATAACGACACTTATTATATTGAATTCCTTAAGCCATTAGGGCTGTAGGACATACCAAAACTCATACATGCGCATAGGGAAACAGTACCCCCCTTCTAGCACTGTGAGGTAATAAAATATTATTAAGTGAGAACTATGATATAATGATATAAGAAAAATAACATATAATTGAAAAGAAAAACAAGAAGCTACTAGAAATAATTGAATTTATTATAAAAACACATGTGCATACATAATTAATTGCAAAGGGAAAACAAGTTAACTACAATAATGATTAATATTCAAATATAAGTTATATAATACATAAGAAATCTACAAAAACTACTTTAAAAATCTGTGTGTAGTTTATTATTAAGCTGTTGGGTTAATGTTTTTATAATTATGTAGTTATAATAATAGTAATGAATTTACGTTAAAATATTTACATAAGTGTTTTAATATGTATATATTTGTAATGGTGTATTAATTCGTTTTTATTTGAAATCCATATTGTTATGATAAATAAAATAACCTTTCCTGCTCTATTTTATTTATAAGCGGAATTTTCAAAAAATATATAGTATTAAACGCTTAAACGTAAACGCTTTCTACACTCATAGCCTGACAGTAGGATTTTCTTCTGTGTCGTGAATGCCATGGACACACAAAGACGAATACACAAACACCCAGACCCAGAACAGAAATCTAAACTCATCTGGTCGGGGATCGAACCCGGGACCCACGTAGTTAGACCGGTATGGTGACCGCTCCACCACGTGGGTCGTCATTCCATGGTATTATGTCATTCCTACAAATGAGACGATACTAAAGACACCGTATATGTTAGGAACCGTCAAGCCCTTTGGGCTGTAGAGCGTGTAAAGAAATGAACATAATGTGTGTCAATTTGGTTGTCAAGAGTATATACTCTTAAAACACATTACCCTCCTTCTGACGCAATTAGATAGAAATAACAATGACAATAAGTAAACAACAAGATGTGGTTTTAAAATACCTGTCATATGAAGTTACATCAACTTTATTTTAAGCAAAATATTTTTCTAACTGAGCTGACTTGCACAGAATTCATGTACAAAGTTAATATTCTGAACTAAACTTAATATTCTGGACTATAATTTCCTAGAACTTTAGAGGGATGTTTCTTCATTTTCGCAATTATTAAGTTTGTTTTATGAAAAACCATCCAGTATTATTATACATTTTTATTTTAATACAATATTCGTTTTTACATTATTTCATTTGCAATATTCCGAGCAAACTGATTTGCTTGGAAATTGCGAAAAAAGTGTTAAGTTTCAGAGAGACCTGTTCTGTTTTTGTTTTTGAACAAATATTAACATTCCGTTCGCACTTAATGAGCTAAATGAAAGTTTATTTCCATCGCTGAAATTGGTCTTTATGAATGAAATAACATTTCCTCATAAAACTATTTATTTTTTACTCATCTTCTAGGATTGCACTCAAATATCTCAGAAAGTATATTACTGGTTACCGAAATTCTTTTTTTTTGTATTGCTGTCTTTCTAACTTCAAAACGTAAAGTTTTAAGCGGTCAATGTTCGTCGTGGGAACAACCTCGGATTATGTGAAATTATTAGGAGTCAGGGAGCGTTATCTACACCCGTGTCGCCTTGCGCTCTCTCGCCCGTTTAGTGTCCTTCCTTGCGACCATAACGCCAGTCGCAGAAGACTACGACGTCGTCCTACTTCTCGCTAGAACGGACCATCACAAGTTTGCATCAGGATCCGCTGCTCGGACTGCCACGTTGGACGGTACTCGAGCATATGCTGCGCGTAATTCAAGGCATGTCCGCAATCGTGGTACTGCTCTGTAGCTTCCCAGCGTATTCCAGATACTCCTGAAGAGCCATGTCCAGTGAGTATCTGTCGCAGTTGAAAGGTGACTCAGGGTTGTAGCTGCCTCATATGATATTGTCCGGATCCCTTGTGTGATACCAATCGGCGTCGGCAGACACAGTGTAGAGTGCGATAGAGCGTTTCCACGTTACCTGCGATGCGACGGATTTTCTCTTTTGGTCTTTCTAGATTTGGCAGTAGTCACTGTAAAGTACCCGCTACGTTATGAATCTGGAGGACAACATGGTCAAAATGCTCGCCTTCCCAAAAGTAGGGAATAACATCTTGTTCCTATGGCTGTTGTAAAATACGAAAAGATATAAATAAGGTATTTGAGGATATAAAAGAACGTTATTTGTGTTTAGTTTTATTAACTAGTAAAGTTACTCCACAGACTGAGAACATATTGAGCTTTACAAAATAAACAAATTATTATATATTATAAACACATTAAGGTGACATGAAAGTTAATTTAACCAATTTGTTTATGTGAAAACGCGTTAATTTGAAATTTAGAAACCCGTATAGTAAAAAACATTTACCACCTTTAATTTGCATAATTTGGCTCTATGCAGTACCTAACTTTACAATAGTATTTTGGATTAAAATGCGAATTTGATGATGCGAATATATCGATGCAGAATGTATCGATGCAGATCAATATATCGATGCAGAATGCAATATCGATCGCATCGATGCGATCGATATTGCATTCTCGATTTCTGTGCGCTAAACGATTCGAGGGTACTCGAATGAAGTTACGCTGCATCGTTTCGTCGATTCGAGGGTATTCGAATTAAATTACGCTGCATCGTTTCGTCAATAGCCTGAACATCGTACTGTTAGTAAGCGAATGTCAAATTTCTTACATATTTCTGTTCATATCTGCTCTATAGTGTGGCGCGAATACCGATTCTACATATTTTAACAAAAAAAAAAAAAAACTTCTACATCGCTATAAAACGCAAAAATGAATTTAAGAATAATGTTGGATTGAGTGCGGTTAGAAAAATGTTATATTTTTGATGAATCACGATTAAAACTGTGTCAAATATAAAATTCAACTTCCATTTTATATTTAATCTCATGTACGAATTAAAAGCTCAGATAATTTCAACTTTGATTTGTTTACTGTAATTTATTGTAAAATCAAGTTGGCAATAAATATATATTTTTTGTAGTGACTTTATTATCAGTTAATCTTTATGCCCATAAGCTACGGCCCTTATTATTATTAAAAGGCTAAGACGAAGTTAGAGTAAGGACAAACTGATTTTATGTTTTCAAATCGTCCAAGAGTTATCCAATGGAATCAATTAAGACCGACAGTTTAACGCGATTTCTTGAACAATGGAGTGCGAATTTATATATGGCGGTCACCCATCCAACCTTCGACCGCGGCTATCGTTGCTTAATTTTTATTTATCGCTTATAGAAAAAATATTTTTTTTATACTTACTAAGATATAAACACAATGTGTGCAAATGAAGCCCACTATGAGGGTGCCCACAGCACCTACAACCAGTCCAGCGTTCTTGAAGGCTGCCGGCATTGCCAGGATGCCAGATCCTAGGGATGACTTCAGCAAGTGAACTAGCGACCCTGACGTTCTGTAAGGCAAATAATACACATATTTAAGCTCTATATTAAAGTTCCAAAAAATCAACATCAATCAAAAATAACATAAGAGTAGGTACTGTTGTGACAAAATATAAAATTAAATTAAAACACAAAGTGTATGTAGAGCAAATCGGAAAATAAAGCATTATTCCATAAAACGTAGGTAATACAAATATAACGTGGGTGTAAAATAAAATCTATTAAAATTGATATATTTAAGCTTGTCGCGTATGAGATGTCCTCACTTGTAAGTTCTTACTCCAAGTTAGTTGCTATTTATCATCATCACCAATGTAAAAGGGAAGGAGTACTTAGTATTGACTAATCATTGCAGTGCTTAAAGCGCCTACTAGAATCATAAAATTTGAACACAAGTATTATTTTATGGCGTAGACATTTATTAAAAAGATCATTCTTCATATACCGTCCGTAATGAGATTAAATAGGGGTTAATTGTCCTTCCTTTTTCTTTCTCGCATATGCCGAGATGCTCTCGAATGCCGTATATGAAATTATTCATAAATGTTCTTCTTGTTTAACTATCGATGTCTCACAAAAACTTTGCTTTGTTGCAAATTGTCAGTGTTCCACGTGATAGCCTACGGCCACTACATGCTAAGCTTTATTCACCTACAGATTTTATCATTACAAATTCTGTCACGTAACGAAATAATCCAAAACCTCGAGAAGGATTTGAGATTTTTGATAACATTTACCTGTAATAGTTGAGTAACATTTTATTTTCCACCTTCCTTCTGTTTAAGTTTTAAATCTTTGTCACAAAAAAATCTTTGTCTTTGCAATAGTACAGGATACAGACAAATTGAATGTAAGCGATATTAAAATCTAAGTGCTTTCTTCTTAATATAACTGGGGGAATCTTGCTCTATGCTAACAAAGATCCATTACAATCTGGAAATAACTCTTATTACACGACTGCGTCACAAAGAGGGTAATGTTTTTTGAGCGTATGTATGTATGTATTTTTGGCATGCGCTACATAAGATATTCTTAACAATGTTATTTTTTAATGATTAGTGTTACAACCAAAAACTACTACAAACTAAAAATTATACACTAACTAACTACTACTAATAACTAACTAACTATAGATTAGGTATATTCTATATTACGTTAAATTATCTTTAATTGTCCTTATTTGCAAAAAATCTTGCCGATAGTTTTGTCAATTATGTTTCATGACTATTCATCGGTGTCATGGTCCAATCATTTTATATTATTTTGATATGTAATGACATTGTCTGGCTACAACTCATTTTATATCTGACTAGATTGTATTAGGTTGAGTGAGTATGTTTCAACCGAGGTTGCACCCTCGGGGTTGTAACAACGGGGTTGTACCACCAAATAGGTGTGTTATTTGTAGCGTGAAGCAGTTCTTGAGTTTCGATTGTGGTTGTCAGTTCTTTTTCATATGACATGGCCATCTTAACCCTCGGAAGTAGCAATGCATCTGTATTGGACTGCCGATAGAACCTTTGTTCTATATATTTGAAGTTTCTCACAGACCAGTGGGCAGTGACCCCTTGAGGTGGACAGCATGCTCGTCTGTTATTTTGATCTTATGTATAAAACTGCTAAGATTCTGTCTCTTTCCCACAATTTTTACGCCAGGAGATACTCTACGGCGGTCTTTAGATGGTCTATTTTTAAGATTTAGAAGTAGCAAATAAGCATGTAGAATGCATGGTAAGTGGCCACAGTAACTCCACCTAAGGACGAAGATAGATTTTTTTTTTTGTGATGGGGGAAACCGAAAGTATTCAAAAGGTACACCGAAGCCTTGGGAGAGACTTAGGGTTATGTGGGATTTTTACCCACTAAAACCCCCTCGGTGGCTTTCCTCAGCGCTTGCAGGGGAATCCGGGAACGCACCGGTGCCCCCTAGCGGCGCTCCTCACGGGCTCACCTCTTGGGGGACGTGCAACTGTTCTTCTACACCTTCCGGTATCTGCGACGACATGCAGCCACACATGCCGCCGTCCTTCTCGGGGGATCTGCTGGCTGTTCGAGCTCCCACTCTAGCCGCCCGTAATCCCAGAAGTCCCCTTCTAGTCACCTCTTACGACAGGCAGGAGATACCATAGCCTATTCTACTCCCCGGTTACAGTGGAACCATATTATACCTAGTAGCTATTTGAAAACCCTAATGCATTAGTGTAATAACATTTAAACTTATTTCTTGTTGTCAGTATCTCATAAAAATATTGCAGGTATCTAATTGCAACAAAAACTGTGTCACAAGTATAAAGAAACTTCAAAACGACAACAATGCTTTGAGAATAAAGTTATGTTTCTGCAAGAAACATTCAGTTATATTTATCATTTCTGTTACAAGTTTTCGGTACAAATGTCCATTTAAATCAAGTTTGGAAGTGCTGTTTGTGTAGTATAATTTACCTTGCAGTACTGGCAAGGAGTATGCAGACTGTGTAATAAATAGAAGTGTCTGAGTTACGTTACTTACATTGAAATTCATCAAAAATCGATTTAAAATCAGTGACCATTCTAAAATAAAAAGAAATAATTATGATAAAAACAAAAAACCCACTGCTTTAACTGTGAGCTATATGTATACCATGTACATAGACAGAGAAACATTCATACATAGAGAAACCTCCTTGCGTTAGTCTGGTTTGTGTGATGACTTTTTTTAAGTTTTCATTTCTGTTATCAGTCCTCATGACTGCCTTCAAGATTTTTATTAATCAGGTTGAAATAGCAAACGAGCTTGCAGTCCACCTTATAGTTTGTGTATACCCATGGACATTTGTAAGCTACTTCATATACATATAACAAGGGTTCTACCTGAAGTCGATCACAGATGCGTTGCTACTCCTGTGGACTAAGATGATTGCCTCATATATTGCCTCATCGAAACGCAAGAACCATTTTACGCTAAAAATAGGCGTGGCCGTGGCACCTCTCCGGTCTAACTACACTGGTTCTACCATCTGGCGAAATTCTCTAATTTATGAATGAATTTTCATGGTCATGGATAAAGCTTCTTAGACAGCTAGAACGAAGCGTACCTGAGTTTTGCAAGTTATAAGATACAGTTATTTCTTGCCTTATAACTCTATAATTTTCCATTAAAATATGACTGCAAATACAAAATATATATATACGCTTTCTACACTCATAGCCCCACAGTAGGATTTTCTCTTAAATTCGTGGGTGACACAAAGACAAATACACAAACACCCAGACCCAGAACAGAAATTTAAACTCATCATTTAGATGTCTGGTCGGGGATCGAACGCGGGACCCACTGCGTGCGTAGACCGGTATGGTGACCGCTCCACCACGTGGGTCGTCAAATATATATATATATATATATGTATACGGCAAAAAGAAATTCAAAACCGCATATCGTGAGTACCCGTAACATATTAAAAAGTTGTGTTAAGCTATTTATTCTTATTCTTTTATAAAGTTGGTATGTAATAAACAAAAATGTACGCTCTGTATCTTAAGTTGGAATATCCTTCTTACATTTCTCGGCAAGGCGAGGTGGCTGCGGTCGTTTGGAGGTTGTTTCTTGTCATTTGCGAATAACTGGAGTATCTTTGATCTTTGTCTAAATATAATATACATATTTGCATAATTGAATTTGGTAAATTTTCGGGTGGTTTAGGTAGCTGTTGGTTGGGAAATGTTCATTTAGACGGAAAAATCAAAGGGTCGATAGTTAAAAATCAAATAAAAAATTCAATAAAATTCAATAAAGATTAAAAAAAAATCCAGCGCTATAAATATACATGAGAAAATATTTAAAAAGTCAAAAATAATATCTATAAATATATAATAATTGATGAGCCATCAAATTCTAGCGTCTTACACCTCTATTAATTATAGAAATATAACATTTGCTCATTTGAATTGTACTACAATGTCGCGGCGGGGTGTCGCTAAGTTTAGTGACTAAATCTCTACTTAGCTAAAATAAAACAGGGAGATCATATCACGTTCACAGCGTTCACATTTCCGTCCTGCTGATGCAGTCCGGTTAGAAAAATTGCCAGATTTTGCCAACCATAAATAATTTGGCAAAGCACTACCGACGTTACTTACGAAGTAGGGTGCTCTACTCTTCTGTGCTCGAAGGGATTATATGCCTTTTCATTGATAACTTCTTTTGAGCCCAAACTTAGTGTTGACTGAAATCCCGGATTCGCGGCTAAATTAGCTCTGAAAATAAAATATGAGTTGGTATAACTTACGAGGACAAGTAAATCAGTTGCTTAATTATGTTTGTTATGGATTTGAGATGGCCAAGGAACACAACGTACTGATGGTAAGTGGTCACCCATGGTCACCTTTTCACAGTTTTTTTTTTAATATGGAAGTAGCAAACGATAATGCAGTCAATCTAACGGTAAGTGGTCACTGCCGCCCACGGATTACCCCATCAACCCAGATAAGATGACAGGCTTACTTGAGGTTTGAGAAAGACGCGTTGCTACCCCTGACGACTAAGTTTAGAACGCCTCGGATAAGTATATCTCTTTTACCACACCTTTCAGATTAGAACAAAGCAATGCATAACACTGCTGTTATTAGGCAGAAATACATAGGTGTGGTAGGCCTTCAAAATCGCTGTCCCATTTATTTTTCACATCCTTAACCGAACTTTTCAAATGTTGCAAAAACCAGTATGGTTGAAATGAAGATGTTCTGTCGACAAACTCGTTTTTAGCATGAAGTATATCTGGAATGTAGGTTCAAATGTCAGTGAGTCATCCACATATGGTCGTCTCATACGACTATGAGGCTTCTATCTTAGACCTCAGAATTGACATCAGTATCTGTGATCGGCTTCAGTGTTATTTAAGGTTTTTTTTTTATCTGACTGAAATAGCAAACGAGCATGCAGTCCACCTGATGGTAAGTGGTTACTGCCGCTCATGGAAATCTGTAAGCAACTTTGTATAGAACAGGGGTTCTATCTTAAGTCGATCACAG
>MOOZ01000478.1:15184-36893 GCA_002930495.1 Cecropterus lyciades | reverse complement strand
ATAGCCCATTTATCGAGGAAGGCTATAGGCTATATATCATCACGCTAAGACCAACAGGAGCGGAGCACCAATGAAGAATGTTTCAAAATCGGGGTTTTTTTTCAAATGAGAGTTTACGCTGCATGCGCTGCATAAACGGTTAATTCTGTCATACATAATTTTTTACGAAACTCGTAAAAAATTATGTATGACAGAATTGATCCTCTTTAAAATAGAGATTATTAAAGGTATAAAATTTCGGTTAATGTATGTCACGTTACATTTATTTTAAACGTGGGTGAAACCGCGGGATCAGCTAGTTAACATATAGAACACTAATTACTGTGGTACACATAAACGAAACGGGCGGAGCCGCGGAAATACTCATTCTTCCAAAATTGTAATAAAAACATAAACGCTTTCAACACTCATAACCCCACAGTAGTATTTTCTCCTGTGTCGTGGGTGCCATGGACACACAAAGACGAATACACAAACACCCAGACCCAGAACAGAAATCTAAACTCATCATTCAGATGTCTGTCTGGCCGGGGATCGAACCCGGGACCCACTGCGTGTTAGACCGGTATGGTGACCGCTCAGCCACCCGGGTCGTCAGTGTAATACTACACAAGATTAACATTTACCATTACGCGTAATATAAGTTACGTTACCTCCTTAAAGTGAGGAAAATGTATCGAATTAATCAGATAGCAAAAGGCGGAAGCTTGGTGGTGTCACATTGCATTAAATATAATTAAGAAATCAAATTCAACCCGGTATAAGTACCGGGTTGATAGTGCTAATTAATGTTACCTTAATTTGACATTGTTGTTATTTTCTTTTTAGCTAGTAGTTTATGACTAAAGTATTGTATACCCACATAGGGTGGACTGTTGTGGACTATATTATGTATTGAAACATCTGATTGTAAACCGACAGTGAACAATAAATTATTATTATATTTAAGAGGCACTTACTGAACACAAGTGAGCCAAAAAGTTTATTAATTAAAAGTTTATTCCTTAAATAATTTGTTGAAATATAAGGAATTAATTTCTGAAAAGAATGCAATTAATGCTGAGAGGGGAAATAATAAAGGGAACAAGACAGAGATACATAGAGCAGGTATATAAAGTATTTATTTAACAGGAATGAAAGTGATCTTTGAAGCGTATAATATAACCTCATGTTTTGTATATAGGTCGATCTAAAATATGGGCGCGATCAGTCATTGGATGGGTTACTCGTCGTTTTAAATTCTATGGGCTGTGTGTACTTCATAGAACACAGATAAACCGTCGATCTTAGTGAATGAAATAACCGTCGTTAAACTTTGTTGAATTCCTTATTCATTCGGTTCATTTGAAAATAAGATTCAGGGTTGACCACTATCCTATATATTCAATTATCTACCCATCAATCAGTTTGGGATCTTTACTTAGCATTCGGTTACAATAAGGTAATAGGATACCAGTGTGGCATAACCCTCGAGTAACCTCGACTCATTTAAACAAAACAATACAACGTGTACTATTTCAGCTTTCCTTTGTTTCAGTAATATTGAACGTTGCCTAGCAACCTGCTTATATTTAATACGAAAACACGCTTCAATAACAATGACTAATACTGTATTAACTAAGTTAGTCATCGATGCCCTTTCATGATACTAAGCAAGGATTATATTTAAAGGTGGTAGAACTCTTTGTGGCTGAACTCTAGAGACACCACCGTCTTATCTATTTCTGCCGCCCTTGTGAGACGTTACACAAGCTTGTGTTTTTCATCGTTTACAAATGGTTTAGCAGGCATATCAGAATTTTGCTTTTACTCTTTTCTTTTACACCCTGTGATGTGTAGAATTGTACGCAAAATCACATAAACTGTGTCTACTAGTTGGCAAAATTTGATTTCAAACCCATGATTGCGGTCCCATGATTCAACATCAATCCGATGCACATAATACCTATCTCCACATAGAAACAAAAAACAATATTTATAAAATATTATGCGGATCAAATAATTGAATATAATTAAATAGGTTTTTTACCTAATAACTTCAGTGTTATGTGCTGCTGTGTTCTGTTAACCACTGTAATATCAACAAAATAACTTATAGCAGTGATAGTATGGTTGAAAGTCGACTTTTCCAACGAGAGTTGAAATTCGGTCGCATCACAGATTTCTATAAAATAATGTGCGTATTAAAATTAGCACTGTATTATGATGAAAGAAAACATGATGGGAAAAATGATGTGTGAAGTTCTAAAATTATTACTTGAATTATTACTATGTCACTCTGCAAAGTAAAACGATTACAATGATATGTCATACGCCAGAATTCGTCAAGCCGTTTGGGCTGTAGCGCGGGTCAAAGTAATAGGCATACATACAAATATATGTACATACGCTCGAAAAATATTACTCTCCTACAGACGCAGTCGGGTGCACATGTGTAAGAGTGACTTCATCAATAAAAAGTCTATGATTTCTTAGTAACAACTGAGTATACCGGTTAGTAGGCCATTCAATGTTTATCGATTCCTTAGTAATCGATACCTACTATGTTAAATTATTAAGCAGTATGACGAGCCAAGTCGAGTGGTTTGTAATATATTTATGCGATGTTTTCTAGATAATTAAATAAAATTGTTTTTTTTTCGATGATTTCAATTTCGTGACGGTTTTTCGCAAACCATACTCTTCAGAAAGGGTTCTGCCATAATTAATATCTTACCTAAATTAATTAAATGCTTGTGAGGACGGATGGTCCATTATACACACAGTTAATGTGGGTGGAGCTGCAAGCAAAAGCTAGTAATATATTTATTTTTCTGCCGTGCACAGATTACTAAGATTAAAAATTGCAAAATAAGACTCTTTCGATGACGGCGAAACATTTTACTTTTGTTATTGCAAATGTTTTGGTAACTAAGACGTCAAAGATCCATTAGGTGGCTCATCTGGATAATTCCTAAGATTGATGAATTAAACATTACATGATACATAGAGCGTATTGTACCATTAAAATATTTTGGGTTCCGTGTAAGATTTAGTAAACCGTAGACAATGAATACTATCAAACACGCAACGGACTTAACAAAACCGTTTCATAGAGCCACTTTGAGGACCAATTCAGCATCTAAATTTATTTCATTGTGCCCAAAGTATCTGGTATGAATACAAAATTATAATATTGTATCATAAATCGTCTGATTTAACGTCTCAGAGCAATTTCTGTGACCGGAATGACTTTGTCGAGAAAAAATACGAATTTCTTAAATAAAGAAGTACTAATAAGAATAAATATCTCGTACTGTTGATCCAGTGGTTAGAAATTTAGAAGATAGAATAGTATGATATTTTTATACTATTTGCATATATTAAGCGTCTTTTGCTGTAACGGTTAATTTAGCTGCTATTGCTATGGGCACGGATGGATTTACGGATTGCCAGGCTGAAACCCTAAAAAGACTGAAAGTTTAGAGGTATGTTCTTGTTTCAGCTTCTCGTTTTGGTAGTCTGAGGTCAAATTCCAGGCACGCAACCCGAATTATATGAAATAAAGGGCGTTTTAGAAATAATTTATCACATACCAGTGAAAGAATGCATCATACGCAAATCTACCTGAGAGTTTTATATAAATGTTCTTAAAGATATGTGAAGTCTACCAATTGACTTAAATCTTTTCTTTCTGACCTTTACTCAGCAGTGGAAAGAAATGATGAAGTTGCAATTCAAGATTAATAATGTGTACCAACTCCACGTTTAACGTGAATACACATTAACTGATTCTGTGACCGACTTTAGGTAAAACCCCTGTACTGTATGGAGTTGCTTACAGATATACAAGGACGGCAGTAACCACTTACTACTAGATGGACTGTAAGTTTGTATAGTCCTTCAACTGATAAAAAACTGAATTACATCTTTTTCGCTTAAACTACACGGAAGAAAATGATAAAACACAAGACAATGAGGCCTCAGAGACCTCATATGGGTAAAATTGATTGCCCAATTTGCTCTCGTTGAGTTATGAACTCCGAGACAACTAATGTAATCAGGTGATTATACAAGCTCTAATTGTGATATTTGGTACGTAAACTTATACGTTTATGTCAATGATAATCGTAGCAATGCCGTCATTCCGATCAATGCAAACATTGCACGGGATAATTATGGTAAGTGTTACGTAAATAGATTCTAATTATCTCTGATAGACAACAAACAGCTAAACTAGATGAATGTAACAGCATACATACATACTTAAATGATTAATGTTACAAAAGGATTTTGGAAAATTATTTCACAAAAGAGGTTAAGTAGAGGAATCATTTTAGCATAATAGTTTAAACGTGCTGTTACGCGGCAGCCCCTGATTGTCATTAAAAACACACTGATTGTCACTGACACTTGCTGTGACACTACACAGAAGTTTATTGGCTTTGACAGAAACACTTTCCCTCACTTTTCTTTGAAAAAAAAAAAATCTGTTTACATGAATGCGAATTAGATTCAGCTGCCCGCTACATGTAATAAGATGTTCTATTTTAATTAGAAATGATGAGATCGGGAATATATTCCTAAGTAATATTGAATTTAAGTAGTGCTTACTTAAAGTAACTATTTAATTGTATATATTGTTTAATATTGTAAATGTTTTTACTGGTTTAATTTCCTATAGTATGTATAGGTAATTTCCAATGTATTTTACAAAATTTATAAATGTTAAAAAATAATTATCACCAAAAATTGATTATTTTCACATGATTTAAAAACACTAGCTTAAAATATATTTTATATATATTCTGCTTTATTGTTAGGTATATTTTTATCACGTTTTTCTTTAAAAAAACTAAACTAAATTAAACGACCCCGCTTAAACTAAAAAAGTAAGTGATAACTAAAAAGCAGAGATTCAAAAATTTTTCCACGGTATCCGCATCATTAAAGCGTCAATAACTCGTCTAACCCGAGCCGCGCTCCTCATGAGATCGCGCAACCAGATCCTAATTGCCTGTACTACGTAGGAAGATGTGGTTTACGTTTCCGTTTACATTACGTACTCGTACTTAGGCCGGAAGCTGTTTGTTTGTCCGTTTGTCACATGTTGCTATGAAATTAAATTATAGTTAAATGAAGTGTAGTGAAGTGACTTCACTTCGCATAGTGTAAAGTGAAATATAATACAACATAACGAAATTATGCCGTGTTTAAATATGTTAAAAGTATCAAATATCAGTTATATAACAATATTTCGATATCGATGAGGTTGTTAATGAGTTATCCAAGTGGCTAGAGCATCTTCTTGTAAAATTAAAACCTACATGAACAACTACGAAGAGAAAGGACTGTGGCGAAGTATCTCTTTTTTGGAGAAATCTATTAGTAGTACTGGACTAAGGGGTAGATGAGAATTATAAAGTATTAGAGTTAGGAAATACCTATGGCAAATGTCAAGCTATTGCATGAATAGCGATCAATATGATCCATTCAGATGTCAAAGATATATTGGACAGGCTGAAAGACAAAAGATTTCCAATTTAGTAGTGGGGCGTAACGCCTGTGGCTGATCTGAGATAGAACACAATTCTATTTCTTGGTGTATACAGATTTCTATAGACAGAAGATACTACTCACTTCAGGTTGCATGTTCGCTTGTTGCTTAAAATTCATAGCAATTCTAAAAGATACTTACAATCCTTAGTAGGTACTGACGACTTGGAAATAAAATGATTAACATCGACACGCAAATTATATTACACACGGAATGACTGTTTGCACAAACATTCGTTAACATAATCTACAATCAGTCTATTTACTTTGTTCATCATTGTGTTGCCTGCAGAGGTTTAACTGATGTTAGTTTTATTGCTTTAGTCTTAGAATTAGTGTATTTTAGGATGAAAAATATTATCATTTTGTCGCAATATACTTCAATAACATGACTCATTGTTTTATCATAGCTAGTGTTTTTTCCCTAGTTAATCTTTATTATCCTGCAGAGGTTATAGGCCTTCTAGTATACTAATGCTATTTAATATAATATTACTTTTGTGTTTAAAGTTACTATGTTTTTCATACTATATGACTTTAATAACAAACTATAACAAAAACGAATTTATTCAGTTAATCGTTGTAATGCCTCCAGGGGTTTATATATGTAAATATTATTTAACTGCTTTTTTTAAGTATTATCTTTATAATTTTGTATTTATTAAATCTTACTTCTGCTCTTATATCTTTAACACCGTTAAATATTGAAATCCATAGTGACATTATTTATGCATTCATCAGTCCTAGTTTTATAATTTTGAACGAGCATTTTTGGTTAGTGTATTTTTTTGGAAACGGCTTTAATTATTTCTTTCTATTTTTCTATTTAGATCATCTTTTTTACCTTTCAAGTTCTAATATCATAGTATATGGGGATGGCAAAATTTTTCCAACCCAACATATCAACGAAAAATGAATTTGTTATACCAATGAAAGCCATTACGTACTTATGCCACTGTTATCGTGGTTGTAACAAGGCTTGTTAATGAGGTCTACCCCAGGGCATGAGGTGATACCTTTATAATAGGGAAGTAGAAAACGAGAGTGCAGTCCATGTACCTAATGATAAGTGGCTACAGCCACCCATGGACATATAATGAAATCCAACTAAAATCAAAGTCTTACCTCATAAAATAACAATTAGTAGAACAATCATGGTACTGACCAATGCCAACGCTATATCTACATATTTCTAGCGAGCAGTTCTTACGTTTTGGTAAAAAGTGGACATTCCGGCTCACGGTCTTATGAGCCGACCATCTTAGTACACAGAAGTAGCAACTTGACTCCAGATAGTACTCCCGTTTTATATGAAGTTGCTTACAGATTTCCATTAGTGAAGACGTACCATCAGATAAACTGCATGCTCGTTAACTACTTTATTCTTGAAAAACCCAGAAACGAAAAGTTTTTTTTTTACCGAGAAATATCTATTCTATTTCCATTGTAGATAGTCGAAGGGTCTGACTTGAAATTAATCACGTGTTGTTATTCCTGAGAACTAAGATACCATACTATTGAAAGCAGAACATAAAAGCTACACTACACTATAAGGCAGAAATCGGTGAGATGGTGATGTCTTCACAGGCGATCGTAGTTCTTCCACGTATATATTATTTTTTTCTCCTACTTCATTCACGCAGAGAATATCAGAGTTAAGTAACAATGTACTCCGATAATGGAATATAACATACTGTAATTATTTATTATTGCTGCATATTCAGTAGATAATGAAACAAATCTTTTTTCATACGGAAGCCCTATTGTTTTTCCTATCACAGTTTCCTGTATTTTGTGCAGACCTGTAGATTATGTAAGAGTTTGAGTCATTATATAGTAGAACAAAATTCTGCAATAATATATTGCTTCGCCTTTTTTGTATATATAGTCAGAAGAAGTTTGAAGGTGGTAGAATTTTTTGTGGTTCGACTCCGGAAGCACCACTGCCACACCTATTTCGGCCTGATAACAGCAGTGTTGCGCGCTGCTGTGTTCTGGTCTGAAGAGTGTAAGGGAGAAATACTTTTCCGAGGCATTCCATCTTAGCCCTCAGGGGTAACAACGTATCTGTGGCTAACCTTAGGTGACACTTTGATCTTACCTAGGTTTGATTACAGATGTCCATGGGCGGCAGTAGCCACTTACCATCAGGTGGGCTGCATGCTCGTTTCCTACTTCCATACTATAAAAAACCATACAAGTATGCTTGATGGTAAGTGAATGGTCATCGCCGCATATGCATAAGCTACCTTATTTAGAACAGATTCCGTCCGAAGTCAATCACAGTTACGTTACTACTTCTGAGGACTCAGATAGTCGCTTCATATAAAATTTGCCGGTAATCACACCCTTCCATCGAAACTGCTTCACGGATTTCTACCGTGAAGCAGTTCTTATCAGGTGTGGGAGTGGTACTTCCCGGGTCGAATTTTAATCGTTCTACGTTGGGACTACAACCGTCTCCAACCCATTTCTATCCCCCTTTTGGGCATAAGTTTCTTCTTTATGTAAGTGGGGCTTAAGCCATATAACGACAGCGCGGTGGACTGGTCAAGTACAGTCGGTAGAATTAAAGTTGTAAATCACAGACGTCTAGACTAGAAAGAAATACTGAGAATTCACTTTGTCTTAGGAAAACACAGTAAAGAAACTTTTTGTTCAAACATATCTTGACTATAAATCTTCAAACTAAGCATCAAACTCAACACTTCAGGGCGTTCTTAATCACGGATAATATTGATGATGTACTTCACTATCTAGCTGCAAAAACTAAGTCTAAAAAGTCGGTCCGATCGGCCGAGGAGGTGTGAAGTAAACTCTACAACGCAGGTAAGGACTGCTATTCAACTAGAAACGGGATGATAACACATATTGTTCGGTACATATATTGTTCGGTTAGCTCTGCAAGTTCTCAAACTGCCATATTTTTTAAACTAATCGAAGTGCCTTTCGTTGGTTTAAACATTTCACTGCTTTTGTAGTTTAAGTGTAGATAAACCTACATAAACATGTAGACCCAAAAACATTTCAAATTAATTTAAGTAATTAATACGTTTCAAATATTCCGTTTCGGTGGTATATTTCGTAAGTAGCAATTAATAGAAAGCTATTAGCAATTACAAGGTGGTAGAACTCTTTGTAGTTCGACTCCGGAAGCACCATCGCCACATCTATTTCTGCCTAATAACAGCTGTGTTATGCTGTGCTGTGTTCTGGTCTGAAAGGTGTTGTAAGGGAGACGGAGACATAGTTTTCCGAGACATCTCAGTCCTCAGGGGTAGCAACGCATTTGTGTGGACATTACCGATGTCCATAGGTAGCAACAGCCACTTGCCATCAGGTGGCCTGCATTCTCGTTTGCTACTTCAATAAAATAAATAAAATTAAAAAAAAATCGCATATTCGCGTATTACATACGTTAGAATTGAACCTATGACCTTGCGGCAATCAGAGCCATTCTCTAACGACTCAACTACCCATCTTATCGTTGTCACGATCGCAGTAAACTTACTGAAATAATGTCAGTTACAAACATTGTGATTTCTTTGTATTGTAAAATCGGTTTGTACTCACCATTCAAACACCATTTTCTAGGAACACCATCCTTTTGCACTAAAACAACACTGCACTGTATGTTTACACTCACGTCGATCATATAGAATGTTAAAAGTACGTATACAAGGATACAGGATATGTTGACCGTGTCGAGGACGAGTTGTATTCGTGTATTCAATTGTATTTATGTATTCGTATGGATGTATTTGTTAGCGGTGCCGCGACGAGACTCGCGGCTTTAACTGAAAAGTGGTTGCAGAGCGCGGGTTGCGTGCCGGCACGATGTAGCATCGCCTTGCCAGGCGCGCTAAACATTTTTCCGTGTTGTATTTTTCGTAATGAAAACCATTTTTGTTTTATTAAAACTTAATTGCGTTTTTTATTTAAATATATGATAATTAATAGTAAATTAAATAATGCATTTGGTTTAAATTTTAAATATATTTGTATGATTAAACTGAACGATATGTTGCACTTGTCATCTATAGAAAATTTGCAGTGTCAGAGGAGTTTCCAATCTATCACTGGCTTTAAATATATATGTACCTCATAAATAATTCACTGCATTACGTTTGCATTTTTTAAATCTGCAGTTAATTCTGTTAAGACTTAAATTATTTGTTTTTGTTAAGTCAGTTGAAATAAAGAATATAAATCAGAATGGTGTGTGAGGTTCGGGGTATTATTATTCTTAACGAGAAAATTTTACAAAAAGATTTTTAGCGTGCTATGGCAAACAAAATAGGTACATTCGAGTGCGATGAGATTATGTGACGATCTTGTTATTACTACTTATACTACTAATACTAGTAACATTTTAGTGGCTTTCAGTAAATTTAATAATGATGTTAAGTACTTACCTGTTAAAATGGGTTTTAAGAAGATAAATAGTAAAGTAATTTTAGGAAGTTGCTAATGGAGAATAAGTGCTATATTTTGTATAAATATATTTTATGAGAACGAGTTCTAATATATAGTTGAAAAATATGATAACACGAATAAAAATGCTATGTCAAAAGAGATTTAGACAAATCATATATTTTTGTTCATTTTAACAAAATGAAGTCTCGATGTTGAAGTCAGTCCGTCGATATTACTGTAAATGTCCTAATTAAATTACTCATCCCAAGTTCGTGAGCTGAAGCATAAACTTATAAAAGCGAAGACAAATTAAATTTGGAATCGCCTCGAACTTAAATATACCTACTAAAAAATTGGAAACAATTATATGATTGACACTTATAAAAATGTTTTCGACTTCTTCCAAACGAACTGTTAGCTGCCACTAATGTGACATTCGAGTACAACGTTCGACCTTCGAATATAAAACCCACTACATTGCAAAATAAATATTTAATTATTTCAATAACCCTTTACATAGTAACCACGCTTTTTTTATAATAATCATGATTTTCTTCTATAAGTCCTAATACTCCCAAACAAGCATATTACACCAACAATACAAAATAATTTCGAATATATTTACGCAAGATTACAGTAAGTAAATTTTCTATGCTAAAAGATTGCAAAATAAAGTTATTTTCAAGTACTAGTGGCGGAAGACTCCAGATTCAAATCCAGAGGCCCCGTCGCTCCACTTATTTCCGCCTTAAAGCGGTTGTGTTCCGGCAGTTGGGCTCCTATCATATCTGAGGCTGATTACTGGTCATTGGCATCAGCGGACATTTCCCATTAGGTGTGAGTTTCATCGTAAGTTTGTTTGCTACTCTTGTTATATAAAAATAGCTTTCTACATGTTAAACGATACCCATCGTGTTTGTAACTTAGTTCTAAAACATTTATTTGTACAATGTATTATTTCTAATTATAATGAATAATAATAAAAGAGAAGGGATATTTACTACTGACAAATTATCGCAGAAATATAAAGTTGATAAAAAGCTTAATGTTATACTAAAAAAAAGAGATTTTTTGATATTCCACCCCTAAGGGGCTTGCATAATTTTGTATTAAAATCTGTGCGCACAAAGTCAAAGCAACAGCAAGTTGCTTTTAATATTTTCCGACTTAATACTACTTTTTAGTCATAGTGACATGTTTTACTCATAACAGTAGTTGGTGTTAGACATAACTACTCGAAATAAAAATGTTATTGATCACTTGACATTGACAAGGCCAACGAACTTGACTATGAGGATTGTTGATGAACAAGCCAACAAAGTACCACGAACTACACGTGAAGAGAAACTATATTATTTGCATATAATTAAACATTTTGTGGTCTAAACTTTGAAAATAACTTTTTTTTTTATAGTATGGAAGTAGCAACCGAGAATGCAGTCCATCTGATGGTGGCTACTGTAATCAACCCTAGGTAAGATCAAAGTCTCACCTAAGATTGACCACAGATGCGTTGCTATCCCTGAGGACTAAGATGGAATGCCTCGGAAAAGTATGTCTCCCTTATCACACCCTTCAAACCAGAACACTGCAACGCATAGCACTGCTGTTATTAAGCAGAAATAGGTGTGGCGGTGGTGCTTCCGGAGTCGAACCACAAAGAGTTCTACCACCTTCCTAACTATATTTTCAGTGGCTTTAATTATCTAGCTTCCGTTAGTCATTTTGCTATTAGAATTGTTGATGAAGCTAATTGAGCACTACTAGCGATACGTATAGGGCAAATAATAACATAATTAAACATTTTGTATGTTTAGCTTTGAAAATAAGTATAAACGCTTTCTACACTCATAGCCCCACAGTAGGATTTTCTCCTGTGTCGTGGACACACAAAGACGAATACACAAACACCCAGACCCAGAACAGAAATCTAAACTCATCATTCAGATGTCTGTCTAGCCGGGGATCGAACCCGGGACCCACCGCGTGTCAGACCGGTATGATGATCGCCCCACCATGCGGGTCGTCATAACTATATACAAATGATTTTAATTATTAGGTTGCCTTAGTCATTTTGCATTTATTGGATTAGTAACTTTTGACGTTGATTTATATTGATACACTTTTTGATATTGTCTTTTGAAGGCAGAATTATTTGCGGTTTATCTTCGACGGCAACACTGCCACAAATATCTCTTCTTATTAAAACCTGTGTAAATTAATGCTTTGTTCTGGTTTAAAGGGCGTGGTACGGAAGATATAGCCTGAAGCGTTCTGCCATAGTCCTTGATTTTGAAAGTCGTTCCAATGTCGCGGCGCGGTGTCACTGCATGGCGTAAGGTCTTAGGGCCTCGCGAATTGCTCAGGCAAAGAGGGGTTCTCTTTGCCTGAGCAATTCGCTCAGTGGCTACACCGTCCACCGGTGTTGTTGGCTGCCGTTTGGCAGCGGTGCAGATTTGGGTCTACGGCGACCGCGCTAAGCTGCTACTGTAGACAAGCCATAGTCCTCAGAGGTATGACAACCCTAGGCGACAACTCTTACGGGCTTCTATCATATGATTGGAATTCCCTGTAGGAAATTTTCGAAACTCAACTTTCGAACTACCGTTCCCGAGTGGTTCCCTGGAGGAAATTTATGAAACTCAACTTGTGAACTACCTTTCCCGGGTGGTACATTTGAAGGGGTGGCAAATGTAGGTTTGGTGACCTCCTTTTGTTGGTCGTCAAATTCCAGAGACAATTTAGATTTTACCTTTTTTATGAGTGGGCGGGGAATTCAACTTTCTCCCTGGGCCTCAAGTACTATATATATAATACTTTTACTACTGATAAGACAGTTATCGAACTACTTAAGAAATCTGTTTTAAGCCTCAATGTTTGTTTACCTTCTACGTATTTACAATGCAGGTAAGTAGTATTGATTAGCTTATCATTAGAGTAATTGCTTAAAAGCTTTTCTAGAGAGCCTAAACCTTTTAAGGGATTTTAAAATATATTTTCAGTTTGTACGTTAAATAATTAAGTACTGTGCAAAATTCTTAGGTGGGTACCCTAGGTGCGTTGTCCGTCAGTCAGTGTTAGTTTTATTAAGTAGAAAATAATCTAGATCAATAGGATAAGTTTACATGTATATATTTTTGTTTGGGTAATTAAAAGTAAATTTATATTAGCTTATCAAGCGTACTTGATACCAGTGTTGAAGTAGTCTCCCAACCCGTTGGTTGGGAGACTATACATAATTATATGTATTTCGCAACATTATTCTGAAGTATTTGTTTTCTTGAGACGTTACTCTTAATGATGATAAATTCTAATTGCTTTAGTTTTTGAATTAGGTGAAAGAGACCCGTGGGGCCTGTGGCAAGCCTACTCAAACTAATTTGAGACCTACGAATAACAGTGGGACATTAAAGGGCTTTAGGTACCCTTCATTAGGCCTTTGGGTCTCTATTAATTAATATTTAGTACATGTAAATATTAAATATTTAAGGATGGAACTTAAGACATAATGTAGTAGGTAATTAGCTTTTCTCTGTATATATACAAGACGACCATCGTAGTCCTTAGAAGTGGCCATCCACCTGGTTACAGATTTCCATGGATGGATATGGCCACTTAACATCAGATAGACTGCATGCTCGTTTCCTACTTGAATGTAAACAACAGCGTAACATAAAAATACAAATTTTGCACGACTGTCGCAAAATCGCATCCAAAAATCTGTTAATAGCAAGCAGCTTAACTAATAACATTATCGAAATATGTTGAAGTAGGTGCGAATCATTCCGTAAGTGCAAGTCATAATTGTCTTCACCTTTAGCTTTACCCTTGAAAGCTTGGCCCATCCCCAAATAACTTACGTAAGCTTATCTGCATTATTTTGGACTACCGAATTCGGAAACTGTCGAATCAGTTAGAAGGTAATTGTATCATCGTAGAATATCTGCTACAAAATCGTATAGTAGCAGCATGGTAAAGTATGCTCTAAACCTTTCTCAGCTTTTTATAAGACTAAAGTAATAAGCGACCTTGCAATCAATCTGACAGCGGTCACTACCACCCATGGATATCTGTAAGCAACTTCATATAAAACAAGGGTTCTACCTCAAATAGAAGGTGGCAGAACTCTTTGTGGTTCAAGTCCGGAAGCACCACCGCTACACCTATTTCTGCCTAAAAACAGCAGTGTAATGCACTGCTGTGTTCTGGTCTGAAGGGTGTGGTAAGGGAGACATACTATTCCCAGGCATTCCATCTTAGTCCTCAGGGGTAGCAACGCATCTATGGCTAACCTTAGGTGAGACTGCTCTTACCTAGGGTTGATTACAGATGTCCATGGGAGGCAGTAGCCACTTACCATCAGGTGGACTGCATGCTCGTTTGTTACTTCCATACTATAAAAAAAAAAACAGTCACTGATGCGTATACTTACTAGCCGTAAAGACTGAAATAGTCGCCTCATTTATAAGAGAATCGGCAACTAGACCCTTTACGCAAACGCAAGAATTATTACCCGGTACAAATAGAAACGGTTGTATATTTGTTAAGAATGTCGACTATAAGTGTGTTAACACACTAAAATATCCTTTGTTGTGAGCGTTTTGACTCTGTAGGCACAAATAAGTTTTAAATCTAGCGCGCATCAAAAATTGTCTTTTACGTACCATGTGGATTGAACCAGAAACCTTTTTCTTGTTTGTTGCTCGTTAGACTGGTATGATAGTTATTACGTTGTTGGAAATTCTGAATTTTAACATTACGCTGAAAAATCTGAATTTTAAAATTCTAAGAGGTAATTTCAATACTCATAATCCCATACTAGGTTCACCTATTATGTGCATGTCATGAAAATACAAGCACAACTATAGGTACACCTAGCCTCAGAACTAAAATCTCATTTCATCATTGAATTATCTGCCTGATTAAAGTCGTGCCAACGTGCTCAAAGTAACGTACATTAGTTGATGAATAGATTTTTAATCGTGTTCAAACTTGCGATAGGACAATGCCCTTATGTCTGCAGTCTTTTGTAGTCTTTTTATGCCTCGCAGTAGAGTCAGAGGTGAGTTATGTAAAGTCACCATTTTATTTTTAACATATCGTTTAAAGAGATCTAATTTTTTTCCCAGTTCTTTAGACGGTATTAAACCTATTTGCATAAGCTTCGTAAGAAAATTAATTGCATGGTTAAAGAACTATTATTTCCTTTTTATTCTGTTGCTTTTCCGTTAAACTTAAGCCTTTTCATTTGATTTAAGCACCTGTAGTTTTATAAATCTTCAAGATTGGATTAGCTGTTTTGAAGTAATCTTCAAAACTGCAGATCCAGTCTATTGATTTCTGTGGTTTAATGATTATTAATTTTTAAAATTAAAATAACATTGAAGGGGGTTTTCCATACAAACAAATGTGATTTTTTCCGTTTTTATAGATAAGGATACGGTACCTTTCGTGCGCGGGTCCGACTCGTACTAAACAGGTTATATAATTTTCAAAGGCTACCATACAAAGACATACAAACGTCTTGACATTGAGTTTCACGTTTTATTTATCACAACTTAGAAACTAATTGATTTTTGTTTCTTTTAGTAACAATAAATGTACACACTTTGTTCTAACTAACACTTTCTAATAAATTTTTGCTTAACTACTTCGTAAAGTAGTTGACAACTACAGTAATATCGTGAACCTTCCCAGTCTTACGTATTCGATCGATTTAAATAGTTTATTACCCAGTTGGTAGTTCTCAGAAGTCGGTACACTTTATCGATGTGTTTACAACTTACAATATTCATGGTGGCGCGCTGGCTTGCAATATTCTATTTACCCGTGGATGTTGAGTTGTGTTGGATATTGTGTTGACTAGGGGATTCAGAAAGGTAGTGTCTCCTCTGAAGTTATTTTTCTAATTTTGTTACATATAAATGACAGCCAGGGCGTTTATCATTGTCCAGTAAAACGAAGTACGTACGGGTTGATTTTCAATAAACGGAGACATACTTGACTCATTATTTGTTAGAAAACCAACTAGTTTTCATAGTGTTTGGTACAAAATGTAGGGATTTTCGAACAAACTCCAACTTCTATTTAACCCCTAAGAAGTGGAATATCAAAAAGCCCTCCTGAGTGGTGTCATAAAAAGGTATCATATGTCTAAATTTTGTTTTTCAGTCAGTCAGGAAAAGTCTTTTAAGAAATACAGATATAATTAGTTTTTTTCTCCGACCTATTTCTATATATAGTACCAAATTCAATTACCGCCCTGTGTAATTTAAGCTGTGCCTTTAGTACGAGTTCATTATGTTCCCTTAAAACAAACGTTGTTTATATTTTCGCCCATCATGTCAAACTATATTGCAAGGTATGGCAGAAAATTAAAACAAAAACGTATAGTGTACATTACAATATATGGGCAAAAACGTAAACAATGATTGTTTTGAGGAAATAAGTATCGGTACTAAGGGCATTGACGCCTTCTAAGCTTCACCCGAGGGCTGGTCAACAGCGTTGAGCAAATTTCATTAAATTTCGCTATATACATTTGTGGCTCAACGCTACGTCACTTGCAGCGCGAAGCAAATGACGCTTCAGATGAATATCTGGTGGCCCTCGGGTTATTATAAAGGGATAGTTTATATCACACGATATACTGCACGACGTGTACGACAATGGAACGTATCGTATGTAACTACGTATTTTGTTCGTTTTAACGGAACTTTTTAATAGAGAGCGTATAGAGCAAAATATACTTTTTATACAAAAAATATCTCTTTTTCCGGCATTAATATTGAAACATTTTGCTAGAGATGGAATGTTGATTTTTGTGAACACAATGCAGCCGTACTATTTTTGATTATACACGTCACGCCTTTGATATATGTATATTTTAACAAACTCTTATTTCCACGAAAAGACGATTGTTAAAAATGATCCATCAATTCGTATTTCACTTACAACTAAATGTACTTTTTCATAACAAGAATCAATTATATGTAATCTACGATAATAGGGTACAAGTCATAGCTCTATAAATTAGTGTTGTAACGGAACTCCGCCTTCGCCTCCGTTACTGCGGAACTTCCGCAAAAAATCGGACCTGTGCTTCCGCATTCACCTCCGCAAAATTTTTGCGGAGTTTTGACGGAAGTTTATTGACGTTCATCTTGACGTACAACGCGCAAGGAGCGACGCTAGGTGACGCGGCCGCTCGGCTTGGTGAAGAGCCCGTAAGGGGCATCGCGCTCGGAGGACTCCCGTTGTGTTCCGTTGGAGATCCCGGAGTCATCCACGCAGCGCCGAGGACGACCACCGGGGGGTTTTAGTGCGGTAAAATCCCACATAACCCGGCGTTGCTCCCACGACGTCGGGTATCTTTTGAAGGTTTCCCCCTCGTTACAAAAAAAAGGTGTTGCAACTAGATCAAGATCTTTATTGTGATGGAGATATAACAATCATATACACTAAAAACTGTAAATGTTTCGAACTTACCTATTGGTCCAATCAAGTTCAGTGCTAAGGGGAAAATATTTAGTGCAGCTAGTTTTATTTATGAACCCTTCAAATATCGTTTGGAAGGCGACAAAGCTGCAAAGCTATTGTTAGTGAATATAATTTGCCTTTTGTTATATGTAAGTTCACCTCCACATCCGCCTCCGCGGAGTTGAATCTCTTATCTTCCGCATCCGCCTCCGCCTCCGCTAAGAAGGCCTCGGTTACAACCCTAATAGAAATATTTGACTGCATGTAGACGAATTATACCCGTAATGCATCACAAATAGCCTGCTACTTCTTCTAGATTACATAAGTAGGACATGTAAGTAATAGTTTCATATTAAAGTCGAAAACGAGTTAATTGTACAGCTGATAGTAAGTGACTCCTGCCGCCCACGGATATCTGTAATCAACCCCACAAGATCAGTCTTGCCTGACATTGGCCACAGATGCTACTCCCGAGGACTAAGTGGGATAGCCTCGGATAAGTATATCTCCCTACACCCTTGAGACCAAACAACAGCAGCGCTTCTCTCTTATACTACTTTTATAGTGATAGAACCCTTTGTATTTCGATTCTGGTCGTGGCATAGCTACATCCTCTATCAGATAATAGCAGTGTTAAGTGTTTCTATGTTCAGGTTTTAATGGTGTGATAAGGGAGTCATATTTATCTAAGGCGTTCCAACATAGTCTTCAAAGGTAGTAAGTGCGTTACTAAGTTACGTTTAGTTACGTTTAAGTCGCTGTGGCCGAACGCAGATCTCTTATATTATCGGAGGTTGATTACAAATACCAAAGGGTTGATGTTTGCTTCTATTTATCTAGTGAATTGCAATCTCTTTTGTTACTTCTTTAATATATGTATATGGTAAAAAGATCAGATTAGTTCTGTGTCACAATCACATCAGAATACTGTTTTCAAGCAAGATGGCATGACAATCTTACTCGTTTGAGTAAATTAAAACTTTTTTAATTTTCAATAGTGCTCGCTCAAGGATATTTATTAATAAAAAGAGCTGAAGAAAAAAATGGAACAAAAAGTTCTGTCCAAATTAATTTTCTTGGAGTACTGTTCAGATAGTAAAGTGTCTACTTTAGACCGAGTATTGCATTAATTAAATTTTGAACTCTTAAGATGTTTAATTCTGTTGAAATCTATCTTTTATCATTGAAGTAACAAACAAGCATGTAATCCGCCTGATGGTAAGTGGTTACTGCCGCCCATGGACATCTGTAAGCAACTACATATAGAACAGGGGTTCTATCTGAAGTCGATTACAGATGCGTATGATTCGCAGGTAGCTTATAGTAGCCCTTAGGATAGTTTCTACTCCTGAAAACTAATTTGTAACGTCTTTA
Source organism: Cecropterus lyciades (assembly GCA_002930495.1). Taxonomy (NCBI): domain Eukaryota; kingdom Metazoa; phylum Arthropoda; class Insecta; order Lepidoptera; family Hesperiidae; genus Cecropterus; species Cecropterus lyciades. The sequence continues at coordinate 18,089 of MOOZ01000478.1, read as the reverse complement.
ATAAGTAAGTGTATCTGCTTTAAACAACACTTATAACAACAGTGTTATCTACACTGTTATTATAAAAAAAACACTTCCCTAAGTGGACGCGTTCCTTAAAAATCCAAGTGTGGTGAGTGTCATAGCCCCACACTAGGATTTTTTTCTGGGACGTGGGTGCCATGGACATACAAAGACCAAATTACAAACACCCAAACCCAGTATAGAAATCTAAACTTATCATTCAGATATCTGTCTGGCCGGGGATTGAACCTGGAACCCACTGTGTGTCGGACCCGTATGGTGACCGCTCCACCACGTGGGTCGTTATACGTCAGAATTATGTGTGGCAGTGGTGCCTTAGAAGTCGAACCACGAAAGAACCACCGCTACTCGATTTTGATTTGTACATTTTTTGTGTCAGACCTTGAAGAACTCTCTCTGTGGTAAAATATATTTTTTAATGTCGTGGGTCCGACAGACCCTTACACTACATGCATTATTTATTTCACATAATAATATTTTACATCTAACACACATTCTAGTGCTTAAGTAAATTTGAAACATTTCAAGTTCATCGGGCAAACCAAATATGAAATTTGTACAAAAGTTCCTTCATAAATGTTATACGAAACTTTTCATCAAACTAGGTATGAAAACTTTTTAATTAAAATAATTCGTTGAACCAACCATTAGTGTTTTAGTGAGTAACCGAAATTTAATTAGTGAGTACACAGAATTAAATTTAAACTTATAATTCATTTTTAACCCCTGACGCAAAAAGAGGGGTGTTATAAGTTCGACTGCTATGTATGTCTGTGGAAACGTAAGTTCTAAACGGATGAACCGATATGGATGCGGCTTTTGTTAGACAGCAGGTTTCTGGGTGCTGATTCTTAAACATGTTTTATCAAAATCGGTTTAGCTATTTACTAGGTATGAAGGGTAAAAATGTTTTGTTAAATATTAACAAGTTGGGAATTAAATAAAAAGGCATAACAAGTAACTTACACTTAGATATGTTTTATCAAAATCAGTACAGCCATTTACTAGATATAGGGGGTCAAAGTAAGGACGAAAAGTTGAATATTGTCAAATATACCCAAATAGTGTATCAATGCACGTTACAAAAAGTGTCCATTTCCTTGAATCGGTAAAATTGATAAAAGCTATGGTAGGTGAAATGTTAAATATTGAACGCATACCACCATCTCATCATATATAATACATCACATCAATTCGTCTTTGATGAGATGTATACTTTAAAAACACTAACGTACTAACGAATATAAATCCAGGCAAATATCTAAAAAATATCTAAACAACAAACCAAATTTAGTTTGAAAATATTAAAATAAAATAAGAACAAAAATTTAACAAACCCCCAACGCTATAAAGATAAGTGAGTGAATATTTAAAAAGTCAAAATAATATCTATAGATGAGCCATCAAATTCGAGCGAGTTACACCTATATTTTAATTATAATTGGGTAGAAAACTTCCTTCCTAGCTACATCTTACGGGCTATTTTTACCCGAATGCGTCAGAAGAAGGGTAATGTTTTTCGAGCGTATGTGTATATGTATGTATGTCCATTTCTCTGGCACGCCCTACAGTCCAAACGACTTGACGGATTGTGACGTATAACACATCATTAGAATCATCTCAGTTTGTAAAGTAACATAGGATATATAATTTTTAAAAATGGCGCCTGGAAATAGAGGAAAAATGGGGAATACGAACGACGAGGGATTTCTTATACTATTACGACAATATGGGTATCAAATGAAGGCTAGTAAATAGATCAAGCAAAATATATATATTTTATAATACTTTTACTTGACAATTTTGATAAAAAGTCAATATATATCATTATTCACAAAAAATTGCTTTAAGCAGTCAGTTTTTTTTTGTTTTACGATTTTTAACGATGTTACTATTATATCAATGTAGTTGCCGGCTCATTTTTATATGAGGCGACCATCTTAGGCCTCGGAAGTAGCAACGCATCTGTGATTGACTTTAGCTAGGACTTCCTGTCTTGTATGAAGAAGGTTACAGATGTCCGTGGTCGGCAGAAACCACTTACCATCAGGTAGTCTGTATGCCCGTTTGTTACTTCTAAATTATAAAAAAAAATCATCCCCATTTTCTTCTTGTATTCCGGTAATTCATAACCTGAATTTTTCAAAACAAATTCAGGTTATGAAACTATGTTGTGTTATCACAAGAACCCTGAATCCATCTGATTCTGATATTAAGCCCAGGGTCACTTCAGTACATACCTATGACTCATTGATATTGACTCAATTTTGACAAAACAATTACTGTTTTTGGCGTTGAATGGGCTTTGTATGTTTTTGCTTTACAGTCATTATTAACAGACGTCGAGTTTATAATAAAAAGCTCGCGAGAAGAAAATTCAGGGAGGTTAGGTAAGATCAAGGTCTCATCATCGGTTGGTCACAGATGCGTTGCTACCCCTGAGGACTAAGATGGAATGCCTCGGAAAAGTATGTCTCCCTTACCACACCCTTCAGAACAGAATACAACAGCGCATAACACTACTGTTATTAGGCAGAAATAGGTGTGGCGTTGGTGCCTGCGGAGTCAAACCACAAAGAGTTCTGTCACCTTTGATTCTTCTTATTTATGTTATATCATTTGTTTGGTACGAGAGATATACTTTTTCGAGGCCTACTATGTCCTCAGGGGTTGCTTCGCATCTGTGACTAATCTCAAGTAAGACTCTGATCTGTTCAAAAGTCTATGGCAGTGGACATTTACCCTGATGGTAAACTGCATATTCGGTCGATACTTCTATATATTATAATAAATATTATAATAACTGGTAATCAATTCAATATACAAAATCTCTAATACAATCTGATGACAATGTTTTCTTTGAGTTGGTTCCTATTGTATG
>MOOZ01000475.1:1186855-1197602 GCA_002930495.1 Cecropterus lyciades | reverse complement strand
TTAAATTTCAGTTGATTATGAAGATTGGACCAATTTACCCCGTTTTACGGTAGCCAATATCTATAAAAATTACATGCCACGTTGTTTGTCCGCTATGAACTCCTAAAATACTAAACCGATTTCGATCAAATTTGCACACCGTATGCTGTTTCATCCAACTTAAAATATCCTATCTTTGCTAATCTTAACATATATAAAATACGTGTCACGTTGTTCGTCCGCGATGGGCTCCTAAACTACTAAGTATATATAGGTATGTAAGCGCGACCATGTACTAATCTGTTGGGTGGTATTTCCGTTAGACGTTTTTAGGGTTCCGTACCCAAAGGGTAAAAACGGGACCCTATTACTAAGACTTCATTGTCCGTCGGTTCGTCTCTCCGTCTGTCTATCACTAAGCTGTATCTCATGAACCGTGATAGGCAAACAGTTTAAATTTTCACAGATGATGTATTTCAGTTGCCACTATAACAACATATACTAATAGCAGAATAAAATAAATATTTAATGAGGCTTCCATACAACAAATGTAATTTTGTGCTCGATATTAATAAAGGCAAAAGGTAGACGCTTAAGATATTCACAGTATATTTAGTTATAGTTTATTTTTATATTTATATCATATATTCATTTTAGAAATAAATAACGAAATCAAAATGAAATAAATATTTAAGAGGAGCTCCCATACAACAAGCGTGATTTTTTTGCCGTTTTTAAAGTACAAGAGGAGGCATTGATTTAAAAAAGACTGTTTTCCCATAATCAGATATAATAGGTATATGTTGGTTTATCTCGGGTTGGATATGCATAAAAACTATACATTTTGCTGCCAAATAATAACACTACATCCAATATTGTATACAAAGAAGTATTGAACAATTAAAATAAACATTATTAATCATAATAATTTTAATATACGCTTTAAAGGTATATTACACCAAGATTTTACATAATAGAGCATATATGTTTCATGAAATTGACATGCAAACAGGTACATATGTATATATACATACGCGATTAAAACATAACCCTCCTTTTGGCACTTGGGTAGTAAACCCTAACACTTAGTACTAAGAACGCCAACAATTTTTTTAATGCCCAACGAAATGGGCACAGGTCTGCTAGTACTATAATGAAAAAGTATATAAGTTTTACTATCTAGTATATCTATACCTAGTTATATACATATATCTAATAGAACAATATTTTTATTTCGCAATAAATAACATGACTTCATCTTTAAAGTAAGACGATATTCATTACTAGTTACAAAAAGTTAGACCTAATGATATTATAGCACGTATAAGTATAAGTACACGCACTTGCGAAATAGTGAAGGCGGATGGTCAAGGAACCCGGCAACGGGGACCAAAGCCATCCCCCCCTTCCAGCCCAGCCTTCTTGTCCCGGCTTGAGCTCAAGGCTCGCCATAAAACCCAGCAACTACACAATCGCTAAAAAATGCGAAATAGACTATTGAGTCTTATTAACCACCGACGCAAATAGAGGGATGTTATACTCGTAAGTTTGACTGCTGTCTGTCTGTGGAAACGTAGCTCCTAAGGGTGAACCTGACGGGTGAACCTGTGCGATGTTGATGCACAATTTTAACGAACAAATGTTATACCTATTTGTATAATTAAAATATAGGTGTGACTCGCTCGAATTTGATGGCTCGTCTATAGATATTTTCTGAACTTTTTAAATGTTGGCTCACATAACTTTATAGCGTTGGGTTTTTTTAATTTTTTTATTTTATTCGCAATTGCGTATAAGTATATTTATGATATGTTATTTATGATATGATAGGTATTTCACTGCTTGTTTTCAATAAGCAAGCTGTAAAAAAATCCCGAAACAAAGAAGTAGGTGCTGAAATATATTTTATCTACATATTTTTCTATGTGGCTTAAATGATTATAAGTTAGCATAAGAACATTTTTATTTTCTTATGCTAACTAATAATCACTTAAGATTACAAATACAACATTAATTATAATTAAATGTTTAGTTTATGTAACAATTAACTGCTAACGAAAGTTACTATAATAAATTAACAATTATGCTCTATTATTATCTTAGTTTTAGTATTAAAATACGCAGCAAGCAATTAAGGCTTTTGTAAAACTGGAACACGATATAATCATTAACGCATCTGTTTAATGACCTCACGTGGTAGGTAGGTTTTACTTTTATTTATGCTATTTGGGTTTGGTAATAAATGTCAAGTGCAGGAGAATACTTTTTAGTATTCACACAACAATGATACCCAGTGGCGTCGTTTGAATTTAACCACATATAAAAAGCTTTTCCTACTTGTAATGTACTTAAGATACAAAAACAAAAAAATAAAACGTGAAAAAAGCTTTCTTATATAGCAATCCCTTAATTAAATCCCTTAATTCTTGCCCTACTCTCCGTCGAGAGTTAAACCCTTTTTTTCTATTAGATACTTGTGACGCTTCAAAAACTATAGCCCTTTAAACTTAAACAATTATTGTACAGATAAACAGACGGTGCAGGACTTTAATAAAACAAAATAAAAAGTTGATCTACAAGAATCCTTAGGCTGACCGCCCATTGCCTACTATTAATTAGCGATTGACGCTTAATCCGTCTTGTTGCTCAAGCTACTAAAACGTTACAAAAATTTGAACAAAAAATATCTTATTCTTTGTTCAAATTTCGACTTGCATGCCACACAAAAGTAAAAAATAATTTAATTATATGTTACTTTAGTACATACATAATACATAGTTCCGAAGTTTTATCAAAACATCATGAGAATTGAAGAGTTGAAGTTAATTTTTTTTTCGTCTCATGTCTCAGCTTTGTAATCTTATTACACATCCCCGTGCACCAAGTTCATTTCTTATGGCTTCGGTACCGTACCTTGCATCTCCAGGTTAGAGGAGTTGAAGGTCGAAGTTTTCATAGTATGTTTTTATAGACTAAACTATTCACGCTACCTGTGTGAATAGTTTAGTCTGAATATTTTTTTATTACTTCTTACATTTTAAAATTCTAATCCTACTAATTATGTATAATTAATAAATACGGCGCAAGCAAAAATTGTCCTGATGCTGTCATCCTATTGTTACTTTTCTTAGAATCTTCATGACTGTTAAAATTCTAAAGTTGTGGTTATCTAAACTTAATGCGAGGATTTATCGCCTCGATGGAATGTCTTTAAGGAAATAGGTATGTAAGTAAGCCTATTGTGAACTGATTTACTGTACTTAATATTTATATATTATTTACACAAATCAAATATCACTACATAGTATAAAACAAAGTCGCTTTCTCTGTCCCTATATCCCTTTGTATGCTTAAATCTTTAAAACTACGCAAATGATTTTGATGCGGTTTTTTTTTAAAGATAGACTGATTGAAGAAGAAGGTTTATATGTATAATAACATCCATTAAATAGTGGAGAAATACTGTTATTTTTAAATACTTTTAAATTAAAATATTACGGATTTAATAATTGCGAGACGTAGCATTTGCGGCGGTACCGGCATAAGGTACGGTGGCGGTACCGGTATAAGAATAAAGTAGAGATTATTAAAGGTATAAAAATCGGTTAATGTATGTCACGTTACATTTCTTTTAAACGTGGGTAAAACCGCGGGCTCAGCTAGTTTACTTATAAATTATTCATATTTTAAGAAGGCGTAATTTCCTCATGGTGAGAAATTAATTGGTCGGTCAATAACTTTTTGATGTACCTATTGAATATCTTCACTTTACTATATAAATAGTATATTTATATTATGTCTTTATTTTACTCATTTAGAAATATAATTATGCCAACCTCAGATATATAAAAATGTTTAAAAACTCTTAAATTCCACCATACAACTCCTGGCTTTGTCTCAAGACCGGTCGAAGATACTAAATTATAATTTTGTCATTTTAACTACACATACATATATACAAAGTTTCATTTTAATAACACATGGCAGTAGGTAAAAATAATCAAGATTACATTGTTAATTAGTTGTTACAAGTGAATAAGGCATGTAAAAAACGATTATCTTAATTTAATTATTAATATAATACACTATTCTCATAATTCGCATAATAGGCTATTCTTCATCTATAGCAACAATACGCTCACAAGTATTTTGCACTCACAAATACTGCTGACACTGACATTCGAAACTGACATAACGGTACTTCTAAAGATTAATGAGGCTATGTACATATTTAAGTCTAATCTTCTTACGTGCGACTTGGATGGTTAGATATTTGATGCTGATATTAAATTCCAGTTTTTATTCCGCGATTGATTATAGAGACCTTCAGGGTCTCAATGTATTAGGAACATTGAGACCCAGAAGGTCTCTATATGTATATGTTTACTATTTACAATTAAAATACGATTTTCTTTAAACGAATGAATCTAAAAATTAAGCAAGCTAACTTACACACCTTAAATTATCTAGACACCTTGAATCAAAACAAATGAACAGGAGTCCTTCCTAAATTTATAGAAGCTATATCTTAAAAATCGTAATGAGACTTAAAATAAAAGTAATATACAAATATATGAGAAAACAGTGTCAGATCCACGTTTTTCGTTTTTAACTTTAATACCTGAGTCAATGACGAAATAAAATATTTGTACATGTATGTAAGCAATGCTTCTAAGTTCAAATAACTGCCTATTTTTTTACTTATAAGCTCAAAATTTATTTACACGACACCTAAACTTAAAACTTGTTTTTTTTTTTGTTCGTCTATCTATTTTTTAAACGTTGCAACTGTCACTGAGGCCCCGTGAGCTAATTATTCTACACTAAAACTAATGCTTGCAAAAAAACAAATCCCACAGCTCAAGTGGGTGTTTGTGGCTCATTGACTTCACGATTCGAGTAACTAGAATATAAAAATATATTGATTAAAAATCAATACAACATATTTTTCTGGAAATTTGGATTTTCAGCGATGAGTATGAAAATATTTTCATATATTTTTATCATGATAAAATTATTTCACGTCATAAGTAACCAGATCAAAAGTATAACAATATAGAGTTGCGTTCATTATACACTCATACAATAGCACCGTGAGATCCTAAGTTGATGGTAGTTTAAGCTCTACATTATGTCAAATCCAATCCAATCATACGTCTATAGAATACTGCGAAATTAATGAGGCTCTTTATTTTTAAAAGGTTATTGACATTTAAATTTAGCTCTTTGGTTAGCAATGGGAGGAGTATGTATTTTGTTACGGTACTTTATCGAACACAGAAACGTAATTTATATCAACAGATTTTATAAAAATGAGACATGTCATTCATGTCTCATTCTCACAAAATTAAGAACCTATTTGTGAAACTTTATTCTTCAATTAATTATTTATTATATACACTAAGCTCCTTTAATCCGTCAAAGCTGTGAGACATAGATTTAAAATTTGCATTTTAAATTACATTAAATGATTATCAGAAATCATATTAAATTAGTTGAATAAATTAAAAAGCGCAGGTACTATTTGTCGCCTTAATTATGATTCCGTTAAACAAAAAATAGGATAATTAAATGTCTCTAAACTGAAAATTTGATAAATAAGTAACGTTCAATATTGTATACACACAAAGGATTTCACGTCTTTTTCAAATAATACAAGTACATGTAAATACACCAATCAAAAAGTTTATAAATGTATCCAGTAAATGTTAGCATTTACTGGATAATCGTAAAATTAATGGAAACCATAATATGGTTCATGTTTTAAATAATTTATGAGCGATTTATATATTCTAAAACATAAAACGATATTGAGTACCTTTTAGCCCAATCGTATTAGGGAGTCAGTTATTAAGTTTTTTATGTTTTTGGGACCTCCGCTTCCATCGAAAAACAGTGCAATTATCGTAATTAGATAGCCATATTTTGATAAATAAATGCATCTTTTTATCGTCTTGATATTGGTTTTTTTCTGGGTGACTGAGCTGTGATCTGCATATCTATCTTGTCGCTTCTAAAATTTTTACAATTAAAGAATGTTGTTATCGACATTAGGTATTATACTTATACTTCAATATTCTATGCATAAGGTATTATTTTAATATAAATGTTGGTTAAGATATATGCACAAAACGGTTATCGATTATGTAGCTCATTGAAGTGAGTCTTTATATTTTAAATAGGATAATTCATCCTATTCCTATTCATTATGTATGTAAATATGTATAAGAAAACTGCTTGTTTAAAATTGTAAGATAATTGCTGAATTTTTGTATAAGCTTTATTAAAGATTGACAATGCCGATATTGACCAATTCGACGTACCGTCCTCTTCCCCTTGGTTTATTTCGTTTTATGCCAGGGCAACATCGTTTAGGCCTGGAGTTAATGAAGAAATTCCGGCCAGGTTCGTTGATCTCCAAAATGAGTAATGCCAAATTCCCTTTGTTACGGCCCCTTGCGAATGCGAACGATGCAAAAATAAACACCATATAAATCGAAGATCACCTTTTCGGGCTCACCAATCCGAACGATTGTCATAATTTATAAAGCTCGTTTATAATGGCAGCAAATGTCAAGCAAGTACAAAAGGAGAAAAAGCTCTGTTATCTTTCAACCTAATGTAGAGCGACACTGTAAACATTTATTATAAAGGAGGGACGTAAAGTTGTTGAGGCATTTTGCGGAGTGACTCCTTGCGAGACGCACATCCTCGCGTCGCGCTCCTTACCTGTAATCAATACTTTGACAGTGAATGCTTTTTAAAATTTGAAATGACGTTAAGGACTCAATTAATAATATTCTGCTTCGGCTTTACGGCATTGACGTGCGGAAGTGTGTCTGAAAATGAAAACGGATTTTCAGCGGAAGATGGTGGTTTTTATACAGACGATGCAGTTTATATAAATGGTGAGATTTATAAAGAGTTAAATAAATATTATTTATTTAAAAACATGCAAAATTATAAGAATTTTATAAGTTGGAATTTTAATATTAAAATACTTAATTTCTACAGAATATTAATTTAAGTAGGAACATATGATCGCCTAGTTGTACGAATATTGAACATTAAATATTTATTCCAAATTAAAAAAAAATCCTTTTGATAGATTTAAGTAAGACTAGTCTTTTGATATATATTATATAGAATAATCTTGTTTGAATCGTTTCGCAAAAAATATTTATTCAAAAATTTATGATAATCGTATAGTTATTATTCAAATTGCCTTTTGCCGTTACAATATTAAAACAGCTTTACATTAACCACATTACACGGTTTTATTATACCGTAATCGTTTGTTTACATTTTTGTTTAGTAGGAAGAGGTTATCCATCAAGTATTCGTATAGTGTGGTCTCAAAACAATGCGTGACACATGCGAGTATGAGGTTTTGAGGCTAGAGAAAGTTAAAATTTGCAATCTTGAACCAAGTTAAGGCCTAAACTTAGATTAAAAATTAGTGTATCGACACGACATTCACTTAATATTGAATCTCAAGACTACATAGATCAATTCACCCAATTTTGTGTACAATTAAAATCGTAAATGACTTAATAATGATCAAAAACAAAGCGATTTTCGTGATGTCCGTGGTCATCAACCCAGAGTACGGGACGGCTATTACCTAAAACACGTGGGTCTTTATTCGGAAGACGCTGCGAGATCAATTCAATGCAAATGCTTACACGCCCACACGCCCGCAAGCGACCATATCAATCAATCATTGTCCTCACTACTCGGTGTTCCTAATAGTACCTGCTTGTACATTTTTTGCTCACTCACTCGAAGGTATTAATTAGATCTCCGACAGAAGAAACATCAGAGCGGTTGACGCTGCTGACATTTCCACCATCGGAACACTGAACCCGGAATCCTTTGAACAATTAATTGTAATATCGGCAATTCAACATATATAACGACCAAGACCTTTAAATGTTGTCATATGTCTAATCTAGATTAAATGCATTGCTTTGACATTATGGATACTTCAACTGCTATATAAAAAGTTGCATTTGTCGTGACTTTATCTTTAGGCAAGATTACTTCCGAATATCGTAATAATAATATCTTTCAAAGGCCATCATACAAGTTCATTCCTTATTCGGTATAATATATTTAACTACAAATTATAATTTTAAAATGGCAATTAAACTACAATCATGAATAAAAAATAAATCTTATTCGGTGGTAGTGAAATAAGAAAAAATATTGTATCTGACAATTTTAAGTGCTATCAAAAGCCTATACAAAATAAAAACACTTTATTTCATTCCTTTAACTTGCTTAAAATATTTAATTTTAATTTGACTTCTCTCCTTTTCGTTAAACATTCCATTCATCAATAAAATTGAAAAAGTTATTATATAGGTAAGTTGCAAATAAATCATGTGAGAAAATCGCTAAATTAAATACTGCAAGATTATCTAGATTTATATTATTTTAAATTTAACGGCAGTGGAATAACATTTTCAAAATAATTAAATGTTCTTTGTGGTTCGACTTCGGAAGCACCATCGCCACACTTATTTCTGATTATATAATCTAATAATATTCTGCGCTTCTGTGTTCTGGTCTGAATAGTGTGGTAAGAAAAAGTATACTTATCCGAGGCGTTCCAATTTGAACCTCGGGACTATCGGACCAACGGGGGTGGCAACGCATCTATGGCTGCCCTCAGGTAAGACTAGTTTGGGGTTGATTACAAATGTCCATGGGCGGCGGTAGCTACTTGCCATCAGTTGAACTGCATGATCTTTAGTTGCTTTCATATTATAAAAAAACATCACTCTTAAAAAATACCATTTCAAGAAGTGGTTTCTTGAAACTATTTTAAATTTACTTACCAAGTTCGCATACTAGACTTAGATATAAGCGACTTTTTGGAGCGACTCCTTAACGACATTTCACTAGACAACACAGTTCTTTACTTCAGTATAAAAGTCAATTTCCTTCACTACATTTTTATATGCAAATTCTAGGAATACTTTAAGCCGTGCATTCTCATTAAAGTGTCATACAAAATCAAGTTTAATCACGGAGAAGTCTTGGTTGCAAGTTGTTTAATCGCCGGTAAACAGCGAGCTTACTTACATCTCCAAGGCCGGTTATTTACGTTACATTTTTCTTTCTTTTCATTTATCGACTTCGCGCATATATTAGCGGTTGACATGTTTACCTATATTTGTGCATCACTTAATGATAAAATAATAAAAGTTTTTAATTCACAATTTTTAATAATGCCAATTTTTATAATACTGGTTGATTAATGTTAACCCAGAGCAATCCCACAAGAATATTATAGTCCATTAAACTTCTAAATTATAGCGTGAGGCTAATTATAGGCAATTAAAAATAATCCAATATCATGTACGTACATCATTTATTTAAGGTATTGCGTATGACGAATCCATAACAAAAAAACATACGAGTGGGGTCGAATTTCAATCCTTCAGTATCTTCAGTACCCAATCTAACCTTATTTTCAAAAATAGATTAAAACGTACATATTTTTATCGTTTTAAATAATGTAACGGAATACATGCACGTATGCAGATAAAATTATACTCTATTCTAAAGCAGAATGTAAAGGAAATCGTAGTTTAGTCAAAACGGGCACCGTTATACAGTCACCAAAACCAACATGAGTGCACGATGCGGCCAATGCTTTTCGAACGTCCCCAGAATAATAAATCGATAATCTTTCCTGCCAACAATAAGAACTTTATTTAAGTGATTTTGAAAAAAATCGAAAACATGTTTAGATTTCAAAACGTTTGCATTCCAAGTATTAAACGCTGGATTAGGTAATTTTTGAGAGCTGCAACAGCAATTATAATTCAAGACGTCATAAGTAATAACATCAAATAACTAAATCAAAGACATTTTCAATACTTTGAAGTAGCGATACAACGGTTCAGACCTATCATATCATAGAAGTAGCATCGTTTAGTTATTCAAAAAAGGCATTCACTTTAAAATTAGACGTAAAACTTTAAATCGTCTTTAAATTACCGATAAAATAATGATATATTAAACTATAATAATTGCATAAAAAATAATATGCGCGCGTTGAAGTCTTTTGTGTCTGCGATTGTGTTAAGGTTTGCGTTTGAAATTTAAAATCAAACCTTCAATTGATTATCATACATAATTTATCTGATTGGTTGTAAAGTAATGTATAATTTATTTTTTTATATAACGTTATTAGCTTATAGTCCTGATGTTGACACTTATAGTTAATGCGTTAGTACTCCCGAGACCTGGAAAAAAATCATCAGGGTGTTTAAGGCAACTCTCAAGCAAAAAATATCAATTTTGTGATTATTTATATAGCTTTTTGCATCCAATAAAAAGTCACATAAAAGTTGACCACATTAGATAGATTATATTTACTGATGAGACAAATATAAAAATCCGACATTCCATTTGTCACAGTAATTTAATGGATTGAGCTTAACCAATAGCCTTTTGAATTTTTAAGCTTTATTAAATCACTGCCACGTTCGTTAGTGTTAGAAACCGGCTCCACAAAAAAGCTGTGACTAGATTATTATCAAAACAATAATACTATGTATTTACATATTTTTATGGTAATATGCGAGAACGATAGCAATTTTAAATCGGAGTGAGACTGAAGTCAAGCGATCAAAATTATACTATTTTTATCCTTAAGGATGATGTTTGTGGGTGGTAGGACCCATTTTGGATCAGTCACCATGTTTATTTCTTTACAATAGTGTTAAACGCTACAGTATTACCTCAAATGATG
>MOOZ01000475.1:1157268-1170121 GCA_002930495.1 Cecropterus lyciades | reverse complement strand
ACTAATATTATAAAGCTGAAGAGTTTGTTTGTTTGTTTATTTGAACGCGCTAATCTCAGGAACTACTGGTCCGATTTGAAAAATTCTTTCGGTGTTAGATAGCCCATTTATCGAGGATGGCTATAGGCTATATATCATCACGCTAAGACCAGCAGGATCGGAGCACCAATGAAGAATATATCATCATCGAAACTTACGCGGGTGAATCCGCCGGGCGCAGCTAATTTGAAATAAAGGTATAACTTAATGCACCATTGTATAGATGGGTCTATACAATGATACATAATACTAACTAACAAACTTCTGATATATTTTGGTTATTTACTTTACAGAGTATGAAATACTTACAGCAATGTCATCCAGATTAATGCTTTCAGCGCTAAGAAAAGGATGTATTCCCGAGAGCTGTGATTTTTCCAGAAGTGGTGAACTAACATAGCCACTAGCACTGTCTAAATGGCCTTTAATTTTAGCTGAAACATAAACAAAACATAAATTCAACCTCTTACAACCCTTTAGTCCTTAGTCTTGATATAACATCAATTTCAGATAAAGACATTACCCTAATATGCAATATTATTGAACATAATGTATCCAATGAATAACAAACCAAGAATAGATTATGAAGAAAAGAATAGATTATGAAATCTTCAACAATAACACTTTTTTAGTAGTGTAAAAGGCCTAAACTTTATCAATATGATTATAGTAACATTTAAGTTATTTGTTTAAATTTTAAATAGTATAATTTGTTATTATTATATTTTAGTTTATCAGGTTAATATGAATTATAAATTAAATTATAGCTAACATTAAAATAAGAACTGAATGAACTATAATTTCATACTAGTCTCTTTAAGTTCATCAAGTAGGTTCTCACAGGCGTCAATGACTGAGTTGTGGGCGCTGTCACCTCCACCAGAACCAAAAGACAGGTGGGATGTTAGAGACAATAGCTGACCAGGAGTTCGCATATTCAGACTTGGTGTCCGATTCACAAAGTCTGATATCTCCAGATCTAAAAAAATATTTTAAAAAACGATTACAAAATTTTGCAGTATGATCATTTTGTGGTGTACTATAGATTTCGAAAAATCCATTTTATTCTTTCACCAGTATTTTACTTAGTCTGACACTCATAATATTGTTAAAGTTCACATGTATTCAACCAAAACTTACATAAGAAAACATAAATAAAGAATCATAAAAAAATCACAATGCAGTCAATGCACACATAAATGTGATAGATTGATAGACTTCACACACGTTTAAGAATTTCATATCAGTAGGCTATTGGTGGTCTTTACGACAAAATACTACAATCATTAAGAGATAAAACTATTAGTGTACAATACCTCTATGTATTTCAATCGTTGATAGGCCAAAATCAGTTAGTTTAACATGTCCAGTCTTCGAAATTAACATGTTATCTGGTTTCAGATCTCTATGGACAATGTTGTGTTTATGCAAGTAGTCCAATGCTAGAGTGACTTCAGCTATGTAGAAAACAGCCATAGGCTCCTCTAAGAAACCATAAGCCCCTAATAGTGACTTTAAGTCACCTCCTACCATGTATTCCATCACCTGAAAATATTAATATTTTAAGATATAATACTCCCACATCACAATATGTTTGTCTTAAAAGTTAAACTTGAACTATTGTATGATAACAGAAGACTGGTCAAACATAATCTTAAATGAAAATCAAAAAGAATGACAAGTAAGGAGTTTATAGGTAGCAGTTTCATAATTTAATGTATACAATTACCACTATACAATGCATTTGTTTCCAAACTTAAACCTAATGTATTGTGCCTTAACAACTCTGACCTTAGCATCCCCATCACAGAACATGAGTTTATAAGACAGGTCCAATATAAACTTAAGCAAAAATCAAAAGGATAAAAAGTAAGAAGTTTATAGAAAGCAGTTTTAGCATCATAGAATGTAACTTATTGTTTTCCAATATAACTAAAAGTAAATGAATTTCCCAATCTTACATTCTTTCAGGCGTTCTGCTGGTTCTGATGTAAAATAGCAAAGTAGCAAAATGTATTTATTATACATGAAAATCATGTATAATACACTTTGCTATATACACTTTGCTATTGAGTTTTTATGCAATGAGGTTACATGAAAACTCAATGAACCCAACATATTAGAAATCAGTATGAATAAAACATATCTTACCAAATATACAGATGATGCAGATTGCAGGGAATAGAATAAGTGTACACAAAATGGACTCCTAGAGAGAGCCAGAGCATTCCTCTCTGTTACAACCTGAGTGACCATGTTTTTGTTGATCATGTCCGACTTTTTCATCACTTTAATGGCATACATTTGTTCCTCATTATTCTTTTTGTGTGCCAAAAACACTTTCCCAAATGCTCCACGACTGATTGGTTTTATAATTGTAAAATCATTTATATCTGGTGCCTAAAACAAAAGTTTATAAACTATTGATATATTGTTAATAACTATCTAAAATTAATTGTAAAAAAAAGGCAAAAAAATATTGCACACAGTGTGCAATAACATCATAATTGCAAAGAATTGTAAAAAGTGTTTTTGATAAATAATGATGTCAAACATGTCTCTAAATCCGGTGCAACAATATCGTAAAAGTAATTCCTAAAATGACCCACTAAGGGCATAAATGTCGTTGTGGTTTTGATGGGTATTTATAAGTGCTTGTGCGAGTAAGTTCTAATTGCTCAGTTATTGCTCTAATTGCTCAATTTGTTATTTATGATGTTGTTGCACCAGGTATACGATATGTACAAAGAATTTTAAATAAAAAAAAAGAATAAAAGCATTTCAATGCAGTAATTCATATTTTTGATCATATCCAGTTTACCAAAACTTGCATTGAAACATAGTAAAAATACAAATTCCACTGTGATTCACTGAGATTTTTATGAGAGACAAAGGCCTCCCATAATCTGTGCCTCTCTGACCGGTCCTGCACTGTCTGAATCCAGTGGTTGCCCACTGTCTTCTTCAGGTCATCGGTCCACCTGGTCAGGGGTGCCCTATACTCCTTTTGCCCAGATGTGGTTTCCATTCCAAAAATTTTCTACCCCATTGGCTGTCTATCCTACGAGCGATGTAGCCTGCCTATTGCCACTTCAGCTTACTAATTCTGAGAGCTATGTCGGCAAACTTCATTCTTCTAAGGATTTAATCTGGCTAATGAAGTAATCAAACAAATGTTGGATCGCTTTTAAAATTGGTCTCCTGCCTGCTTTTAGCAAAAGTAGTGATTCTGACTTCACGGGGTGCTCTGTTGTTTTGTGCTTTTTGATAGCCTATCAAATCTCATACAGGCTGATATTTTCGGTATAGTGTCAGGTTAGCGAGGCATGCTTGTCATTGACAGGCTGCAGAGGACCACACGAAGCGGTATATAACTGCCCATAAAACTTCTCAATTTGTGTCATAACTTAATGCCTCACGGAAACTATGGTGCCAGCGTCAGTCATCAGCTTAGTCAATAAGCTTATTACTCAATATGCAAATCTCTTGTGAACACTTTGGAGCCTTTGTTCCACCCTATCTGCTCTTTAATGCGAGTTGCATAAAGGTGTAAGTCGTGTCGCATCCTGTTGGAGATAAGTCCATTAAGCCGCCTAAACTTTGACACTGAAGTTGAAGACTGCATACACATTGCCCACCACTCGGCCATAAGTTTGAGAGTTTGGGCTGAGAGTCTTTGACTACCTGTACTGGAGGGGGTCTAATAGTACTTTGCCCCTACTTCGTGAGCAGTTTCTGATCCTGGTGTTCATTAGTGATGTGATAGTATGGCTATTTTAGTCCTATGAGTGACAACATATCTATAATTGGTTTAGATAAAACCCTTATTTATACGGAATCTTTTTTATACCTATTATGGAAGTAGCAAACAAACATGCAGCCCACTTGATGGCAAGTGGCTACTGCCACCCATAGACATCTGTAATCAAGCCTAGGTAAGATCAAAGTATCACCTAAGGTTGGCCACTGATGCGTTGTTACCCCTGAGGACTAAGATGAAATGCCTCGGAAAAGTATGTTTCCCTTACCACACCCTTCAAACCAGATCACACTAACAGATTACAGATAACATTGCTGTTATCAGGCAGAAAAAGGTGTGTCGGTGGTGCTTCCGAAGTCGAATAACAAAGAGTTCTTCGACTCCTTAATATTCGGATACGGATGTCCATGTTCGACAGAGAACACTTATCATCAAGTGAATTCAGTCACATAAAAAATGTGATATTACCTTGTTAGCGACTACTTCCGGGTTATTTTCATTGATCTTCTCCAAGATCGTATGACAGACTGAATCATCTTCCGTTTTTGAATCATTGGAGGTCATTATTATTATACACGCTCAATTTTAAAAGCGATTTTCCAAAATTAACACAGTCACATTTAAAGTAAGAGGAACATAGCTATTATCCTTCGAATTTGGGATAAATAGAAGAACTATATTATATTAACGAGGATCGGCAATTCACTCGCACTAATTTCAATAAAAGTAATCCATTATGAGGAGGAAATAACTTATTACTCGGTAGATATCAATTTAGGATTCAAATAAACCGTCATCGAACTTCGACCAGTCGAAATCGACATTGGTTGAAATTGTCAAACATGACAATTGTGATGTCTGTCAATATTCATGTTATCCGTCGTTACCGTGTAACGTAAACGTACTTGTACTGTTGGTTATTTACATGTATTCCACACCACCCATAAACTCGTAATTAAGCAAATAATATTACAACTTAAACGTATTATTATAAAAGAATATAATATGTTATTGTATATTATAATAGCAGGATAAATAAGGTAGTAGAACAAGATAACATTTTAAACGTTTATAATAAATCAATAAGTCAAATAAAATGGAATAAAGAAAATATATTTTGAATATTATATAATTTAAGAACCAAATAAATACTTATATCCATTTTAAAGACAATAATATATTTTCAAAACTTATTGTATTCTACAAAAAACAAAAAGTGAGTAAATATTTTTATTCTCCGATCCTGCATGAAGTAACATAGTTGTTAAATGCTTGTACTAATGCAGAACACACCAAAGGCTGATGAGGATTAGCTTCGTAACACTGTACAATCTGTAATTTCATTTAATTTACAATTTATATAATTTACTTAAAACATCTAAAAAATCTATTACATTTAGATTTCTCACCTTTGCTCTCCAATCAAAACAAGGCTTCATTTTTTGCATTTTATCTTTTGTCACAGTAGATGTTTGAAGTAAATTATTATTTTCATGTATTGTTTTCTCGAACTCACTTTCAATTATTTTATTAATTAATTGATGCTCATACTTTAAGTAATCAATTCTTTGTACCCAGTACTCTCTATTCTCATCATTTTCGGATGCTCTGATGGTGTCTTTATAATGAACATCGTTATTATTATCCTGGGAAAATAAAAAAAAATGCTTATGCAACGCATTAGGAAAATTATGTCGCAGTCGTTTTAGTTACATTGTGATACTCTCAAATTGAATCTTGAAATAAAGTTCACTTACTGTCTGCAAGTCATCTACATTAATAATAGAATCATCTTCAAATGGTTGTTGGATGGCTACTGTTGGATTAATAGCAAATGTGTTATCAATACTAATGCGTCGCGTATCCTTGCTTAATCTGCTCCCCATTCGGGAAAAACTATTACGAATTTATGTTCAAAATCACCAATTTGTTTTATGATTGTTTGCCATGCCAAATATATTTTTCTGTGTTATTTTTTGTGTACGTTTTGTAAGCCAGTACATTTGTTCCTATTATCGTAAAGCCTCGATGATATTTAACGAGTTTCATAGCGGTCGTCGAATTCACTATTTGCTAGTGAACTCGCTCAGTGTAATGCTACTGACATATTTGAGGACATCTTTCTAGATAATTTGTATACAAAATGTGATCGGAATTTAATTCAAGGTCATTGAAATGATTAAATAAGATTGCATATTAATTTTTCATCAAGTCTTACTTAGGGCATGTAATATGTATTCTGTGTATCTACCCTGCGATTTAATGCGTCTGATGGTGACATATATTTGACATAGAGTTACACATGTCATGTCAGAGTTGTCAAAATAGTAAATTATCAATTGGTGAATCGTGTAACTCTTTGTAATTTTAATTTTTATACTATTTACCATTTAAGTTTTTCTCATGTATTTCATTGAATACTATACATTTTTTTCATTTTATGTATTATGAAAAATGTCTGTTGAAATTTGTTAAGTTAGACGTAGATATTATATCTAAAACTATTTTTCAGTAATTATTTTAAAATGTCGCTATATGATGATTTGGATACAATTAAAGCTCGGACTACCGAAAAAGTAGCTGGATGGTCTTCGGGTATTAAACTGCTACAATCTCAATTGCAACTAAAAAAAGCAGCCGTAACTCAACCTAAAAGAGAGGCGCTACGGCGTTCTACACAGGTACTTACAGAATGTTTATTGTTAGAACTATACGTCTAGCCACGACGAAATTAATTCGAATTTAATCCTGATTTTACCTTTATTTCAAGTACTTATAACGAATAATTATTACTTCATATACTGGTACTCAATAAATTGATGAGACTGCACTCTAATAGAAATGGCACTCGAAACTTGGCTAGTATGATGATTACAGCTTTAAAATTTTCCTGAGACCCTTTTTTTATAGTATGGAAGTAGAAAACGAGCATGCAGACTGATGGTAAGAGGCTACTACCGTTCATGGACATCTGTAATCAACCCTAGGTAAGATTAAAGTCCTACTTAAGGTTAGCCACAAATGCGATAAATTTATTTTGTGATAAGGTTACGATAATAATATAAATACTTCAGGTTTCAATGACATTCAGATTTTATTTTATTTTTAACTCTATTATAAGTTATATAGAGTCCAAGATGCCTTAATTGCTAAATGTCCTTTATGGCTTTTGAGCCCAGAGGTATCAATATGTATAAAAATACTATATATTGTCGTTTAGGTTCTAGCACCGCATAAGTAATTTTTTGGCGGTAATAAAATTTTAAAAACAATCATCATTGGAATCGAAATAGGCATCGTTTTGTCCAAACAGAATCAAGGTACGACATAATAATACTTTTAAATTATGGAAAATTAAAAGTACAAAATGGAACTTTAGTTGCGTCTATGTAAAATTAATCGGTTTTTGTCTCTCCAAAAAAAATTCCAAAAATTACTTTGGTGCTAGAACTTAACTGACGATATATTTATATAATTAAATTTTCTCCCCTAGGTGCTAACACCAGTTATTGATTTGAAAAGTAAACAAAGAGACGACGATGAGTCTAATTCAAATAGTCCCCATAGAAATTCAAAACCCTTAACATCAACAAATGTCAGAGATTTTGACTGGAATGTAGCTAATGAGTATGATCCATTATGGCCTAATGACTATGAGAAGATCGCCAAAGGTAACATACTATGATATTTGTAGGAAATAAATGTAATACTCATCAGTAGTTATATTAATGTGATAAATTTTAATCCATCGAACGTTAAGTCTAATAATAGGAATAAAAAGCGCTACAAGTCCCACAAATACAAAATTTACAATTACAAATACAAATTACAAACATATTTTCAAATAGTAACAGAGTAGACTACTGAGTACTAAAAGGTATGGAGATAGTAAAATTAAAAGTAATATGTTGAAAAGAAACAACATATCATGTGTTAAACCTTCATATTGTATAATATTACACTATACATTAAATTTTATGACAATTTTTAAATAAATAATGTAGAACAAAGATGCTCCCATTTTAATAATATAAAAATACCAACTGAAGTAATTAATTATTTTATTTTAACTTTATTGCATGGATTTCTGTTAAGTATCACCTGTAACTATTACCTATAAGCATAAAATTTTAATATTCTAGAATTGCAAAGTAAAAGATTGCAGCTTGACGGCGGAGATCGAGGTGACAGGTCTGATAGAAAGCGTAAGTCAAGGTTTGGGGATGATGATGATACAATACCAGAAAAGACACTTGTACCGATGGTATGTGCGTTATTATTGCTTTGGAAATTAAATAATTATAGTATTTTCCAACAAAAAGATAAAATAATTTAGTTTTATCAACAATAAATTTTCTTATAAGTCCCAATTTAGATAAATTGATTTTGTTTGAAAGAAAAGATAAAACATAAATGTATCTTTGCTTTGGCAAATATTTATAAGAGAAGATATATCAATTTTGTTATACCTTTTATTTGGTAAAGTTCAGTTTTACATAAAAGAGAAAAAACCATGATTTCTTGCAGCAACCTGAAGAGGAGGAGGCAGAGGAGATCACGAAACGGACAACTGGCGTTGCCATTGCTCCGCCACCATCACTCACAACAGAAACTCCATCACCGCCACCCCCACCACCAGTACCAACAACACCATCAGCTGGATTTTCCATTGGTGGCTATAGTACCAGTTCAATAGCTGCTAAAATCATGGCAAAGTATGGTTTTAAGGTAAAACAGAGGCATATTTCTTAACTCATAATGATAAATTGAGTTTATTCACAGTTTTTAGAGTGGAACTCAATGCATGTATTCATTGAATATTTTTCAAAATTTTGAACCTGTATATTGCTGATATTTTATGTGTCCATAGTTTAATTAAATTGTTTTGCCAGCTAATTGTTGGTTGGAAAATGTGCGCACTTGCGTACTTCATCATACTTATTAAAGGCCCAACCAAAATATCGCTTGATAAAAAGTTTTCATGGGCTCTTAAACTTATTTTAAAAGTAGGTTAATATTGATAAATCCTTGCATTTATTGTTTACATTGCAAAGATTCTTGTTTAAGTTGTATTTACATATTATCTATATACTGAGAAGTTTTGTGCAAATATATTAAGAAAAGGCAGTTTCTAAAATGATTTTTACAAGAAAGTAATAATAATTATTATTAAAAACTATTAAAAGTAGTAAAAATGATTTCAGGAAGGTCAAGGTTTAGGTAAAAAGGAACAAGGTATGTCAGTAGCTTTACAAGTAGAGAAGACTTCTAAGAGAGGTGGTCGAATTATACATGAGAAAGACAACACTGTGATGCCACCTCCAGCATTTGCTATGCCTGCACTTCCTGGACCTGGTAAGTTAATTGTAAAAATACATTTTTATGTGTTGACAGAATTGTACAAGTACTTGTTCCATTTAAATATTTTTGAAGTGAAACTCCTTTACAATTGAGATTGAAACTCAGTGAAACGAAAATGCAGTTGTTAGAGCTATAAACAAATGGTGCTGTACCACTTTCTGAATCACGCTAACGATTTTACTTCGTAGCTTGTCTAAGAGATCTATTTTGGTATATTATGGGAGATGTGAGAAAATGAGCTATAGTGATAACTTAATCAATGTTTGAAAAAGCATAAGTCTTAATACCTTTATGCTCAGAAATATTTTATCATTTATTATGATTATGATGAACTTTACTGCTTCCATGTGTGAATTGCATACACACTTTTTTTTTTGTAAATGTGAGTTTATAAATAAGGCTTAATTTTAAGTTCTAATGCCTTAAAGTAGTACAATTACAATTGGTACTTAATAATTGTTGAATACATTTAGCCCGTTGGTTGAAATTCAATCTTAAACATAATAGACAATTTGAGGCATTTCTTATTATCAAAATATCTTATTTATTCGTCATTAATTTCTAACAAGAAAAAAAAAATTCGTTGACTAACAAAAGTGATAGTTTCCTATTTATCTATTTATATGAACTTCGTTCAGAAGTCAAGATTCGACCATAATCTTAAATTTTCCATTTTTTTCTTTAATAACACTCAAGCTCGACAATAATTCAAAGTAGCGTCAAAACAAAATAAACAAAAGAGAAAAATGTTCTCTACCCATTTGGTCTTAACCTATTTATTTTGTTTATAAATAAAAATAATTGTGTTTACAGATTCGCCCGGCGCCGGTAACTCCAATTCACCACAACCAGGAAAATCAGAGCCATCTATTACAGAAATTATGAAATCACCCAGCAAAGTTGTATTACTCAGAGTAAGTAATCGTTTTAGATTATATTGTTTAATATCCCTTATGATGATTATCTAATGATACACGTGCATTTAGAACGACGCGCCAACGCCACGTGCTATAAGATAATATACGGCAATAGATTAAATTACATGTAGGTACATTGCATTTTTGGAACGATTGTTATAATGAATAACACAATATTAAATGTTACATTTTCAGGCATAGTAACATAAGGATCGTAATTTTCTTAACATATGTATAAGTTACACCGCAGTGGCGTAGGTTCGAACCTCCGAGAATGAGACTGCACCCCTTACTAATAATTTTGCTAAAAGAGATCTATTATATTTATATCGTATTATAATTCGTAGCTTTAGGATTCAGCAAATTAGATGCTAAAAGAGATCTAATTTTCTGAATCCTAAAACTACGAATTATAATACGAGAAAGTAGTAATCAATAACATTTTACCGTTTCCAAAAAAGTATATTTGTCAGAGCGAACCTCTTGCTCGTTTTTCCTCATACTGCGTGTCTATACACCTCAGTTATAAAACTAAAATACTTTTTACATTCTCAAATAAACAGTCAACAAATCACCTATGGCTTAGCTCAACTTTCTACTATGTTCTTTTGGTTTTATAATTAGCACGAGCATCTAATGGTCGATTAAAAACTTTAAAATTATTTACAGAATATGGTGGGACCCGGTGACGTGGATGATGAACTTGAACCCGAAGTTAAAGATGAATGTAACACCAAATACGGAGATGTCGTAAAGGTCTTAATTTTCGAAATGCCGAATATGCCAGCTGATGAAGCAGTTCGAATATTCGTTGAGTTCAAGAGAATAGAGAGTGCTATTAAAGCGGTTGTAGACTTGAATGGACGATTTTTTGGAGGAAGACAAGTAAAGGCTGGGTTCTATGTCGTAGAAAAGTTTAATTCTTTGCAGTTAAGTGAATAGTGACAATAAAACTGAGTGAATAAATAATAAACATAATGTTTTTACATTTTCTATTTATTGAGACCCTGGGAATTTATTTCTAAAGTTATTGACCTTTCCATTCTACAATCTTAGAAACATGGAATATTACATACAAGAGGCACTTTGTATGGAATCACAAAAAAGCTGCTAAAAGCTGGCGGTAAACCCGTACTAGTGGCACTCCAAAAGTTGTTCGATTCCGTCATCAATAGCAGAACTACCCCGGAAGCGTGGAGCAGAAACGTAGTGGTGCTGTTCTTCACAAAAGGGTGATAAAACCGTCACCCCTACCCTGGTGATAAACCATTGCGCTTCTGAGCCACGTGTATAAGTTGTTTTCGACAGTCCTCACGAATCGCATTGCACGCAGGCTTGATGACTTCCATCCTCCCGAACAAGCCGGTTTCCGAAATGGCTTCAGTACCATGGACCACATATACATGCTTTGACAGATTATACAGAAGACCGAGGAGTATAATCTGTCGATATCCGCTGCATATGTGGACTATGAGGAAGCCTTCGATTCTATCGGGAGCTGGGCGGTGCGACCATAGGTACATCCAGGTGTTGAAGAGTGTATACACAGCCGCCACCATAACAGTCCGAGTACACGACCAAAGCACGAACCCGATCCGACTGCAGCGGGGAATCAGGCAAGGCGACGTCATATCGCCGAAACTGATCACTGCTGCGTTGGAAGATGTGTATGTGTTCAAGCTGACGGAGTAGAAAGGTCTCTGCATTTACATCAATGACGCACACGTCACACATCCTCGATTTGCCGACGACATAGTCATCTTGGCAGATTCGCTGATGGACCTCAGTACTATGCTATGTGACCTCAATAGCGCCTCACAACGTTAATCTTAAAATGAACGTGGCAACAAGACAAAAATCATGTCTCATGTCCATGTCACACGCGTACCGGTAATTGTTGACGGCACTCCTCTTGAAGTTGTCGACGAATACATTTGACCTGAGACAAACAATCTTGATAGGTAAGTTAAACTTTGAGAGGGAGGACACTCGAAAAATCCAACTCGGCTGGGCTGCGTTCGGGAAATTACGTGGTGAACGTGGTGGCGTTTTTCATTTTCATTCGAAGGCTTTTAGTCGCTCAACGTGCTATGGGGAGGGTTATGCTTGGAATTTCCCCACGAGATATGATTCGCAACGATGAAATCCGTAGGCGAACTAAGCTTACCGATACAGCTCTCAAACTCCTCGTCGCTCTACTCCTCCTCGAGTGGCGACCACGTTTAGACAAAATGAGCATGGATGGATTGATAGCCGGTCCACGGTAATCGGTCGATAGCAATACGAAAAATGGTGTCGATGTTAATGCTACTAATAATTTACAACGGAATACTATTGAAATGGTTCAAATACAATCGATAGTCGCTGCTAAAAAAAACTTAACGTTTGATCCAAATTTCTAAGTTTATTGGAATAGTATGATCGAAAGGATTGAACTTATCGATAGTGTAAGTTAATCGGTAATTAGTCATTTTTAATAGTTGTTTTATTTTACATTTCATCAGCGTATATGAAAAAGAATCATTAAAAACGACGTTCTTCACTTTATTTTAAATGTTTTTTTTTTTCATAACATTCAAGTCGGGTAGTGTACGTTTCTAGTAACGTACACTACCCGACTTGATCGTCGAATAAATTCTTTATCATCATATTAAGGCCTAATTTGATTGCTGGTCTATTCAGATTTGCTTAAAATTGGACAGGTTCAGGACACCCCATTAGTTCAGTTTTAACCAAAGAGTACACAAATACTATGTGGTTTTAAATTCAAGAACTT
>MOOZ01000475.1:1078084-1088947 GCA_002930495.1 Cecropterus lyciades | reverse complement strand
TGTATGTATCCAGATGAATGCTTCAGGCTATATTAGTAAAAAATTCGATGATTGTAATTTATTTATCATGTATAAAGTATGAATGACATTATAAAGTTACAAAGGTCGAACTTTGTAACTTTATAATGTCATTCATACTTTGCGAGACATTGCGAGATTATTCCTATCAATATAATGCCATTTTTAATAATCAACAATACAATATGCTGGTATTGTGATGTAGCATATGACTTTTTTAAACGCTTTCTACACTCATAGCCCCACAGTAGGATTTTCTCCTGCGTCGTGGGTGCCATGGACACAAAAACGAATACACAAACACCCAAACCCAGAACAGAAATCTAAACTCATCATTTAGATGTCTGTCTGGCCGGGGATCGAACCTGGGACACACTGCGTGTCAGACCAGTATGGTGACCGCTCCGCCACGCGGGTCGTCAAAATATGACATGATAGTACCTACATTTTAAGTTTTGATAATTACTTAGGAATATAAGTCATAGATTAAAAGTTTGTTATTAAAAAATATAAGTACGATCAGTTTATTCTACAAAGTTATGTCATGAATGATAACATTTATGAAAGATATTTTAATAACTGCGTAAAAAATTAAACCAATCGGACAAGTATTTATAAAAACTTAACTTTTTTATAAAAACCCGACTTAATAGTTATAAAAACGAAATTTTGTGAGGATAAGTGGATATTAGTTTTTCAATCACGTCAGAACGGCTGGATGGCATTGGATAAAGTTTAACAGAGACATAGATTATAGTGTGGTATAACATATTGGTTACTTATTAAAATGAAAATAATATAAGGTTTTCTTGGGATAGTTATGTTTCTGTTTATAACATGGCTCGGAAAGATATTTTGCGCGACTACCACAGTGATAGTCGCTTAAGGGTCCTTTTAGGCTAGGCTACTTTTTATCTCGGAAAAATGCACGGGAAATATGTATTTAAAAAGAATAAAATAGAATTATTAAAGGTATACAATTTCGGTTTAATGTATGTTACATTTCTTTTAAACGCGGGTGAAACCGCGGGCTCAGCTAGTGTATTATATATGATACATCATAGGTACATTATTGCAAAAAAAATGTAAGTCCGTAAAGTCTATTTCAAATTATTGACAGCACAAGTAAGAGCTAATAAATTCCTCTTATTCCAATAAAGAGGCATTCGTGGTGCAGATTAAATTAAATGCTATCCCTAGAAACTACAGCGATTACAGCTAACTACCTAGTGGAAGCTTATGCAACCGTTAGGCGGGAGCGAGCCGTTTCTCGTTAATCGCTTATCGGCCCACGTAGTCGCCGGCAATCCCGATACCATCGACATTGATATTTAGCCTTCCGTCACATCACGTCAGCTAATTCTCATTTCCAACAAAAACCCCCGGAAATTGGATATAAGGATCTGCGCGCTCGCATCCGGCTACGTGACGTTTGTCGAACACGTCACTTCACTATGTGGTAATTTCCGCTCTGTGCTCGCGGAAAATTACTTTAGCCGCATTAAATTTCCGACTGTGCGAAAATAAATTTACAAAAATTGGAAAATTTTGACGTTGTATCGTAGAATGTGTTAAGGAACATAAATCTTATATGGTAACCGTTTTAGAATCGCACAAGTTATAATATGTATAAATATGATCATAATAATTATAAGAAAGAGAAAAGCGTAACAATTAATTCACCTTCGTTCTGACGCAGTTGGGTAAAACGATTTTTTTAATATTATAAAGAAAGTAGACAATTCAATAATGCAATTTACATTTAATAATGTAAAATACTACATTGTTAAATACAATTATCTACTTGGACAAGTCTACTCTTCGATTTTATTAATGAGCTTAATTTGTTATGAGTCGATCATCTTATTCTTCGGGAGTAGTAACGCATCAGTAACTGACTTCAGATAACCTCTGTTCTATGTAAAGTTACAGATGTTAATAGGTGGCAGTGATATCTTACCATCTGTTGGACTGAATGCTCTTTTGTAAATTTAAGTATATATAAAAAATTCACCAAATGAAATGAGTGTATAATTTTATTTTGAAGATTACTTTTGACGGATTTCCCCACGTAAAAAAAACACGTACATTTGTACAAGCGGTAAACAACCGGATGCTGCATACTAAAAGGCATGTATCACATGAAATAAATTAAATTAAATTAAATATCACTATGTTAAAATGAAAATTATTTTATATTATTATTATTACTTTTAACAAATGCAAATTAAAAAATCAATTATTGTTATTTTAGCCTATATTTTATGATTAACTTAAATTGCTACACCCTTACAGTGTTTCATGCCACTGTATCAAATTTGTAACACCTTTATGATGTTATAACCGCATGACGCAATAAAGATTATGATTATGAAAAACAATAAACGAGTAAAGATATTTATTTACATTTAAATAAAAATAAATCAGTATCATTTTTACTTTTGTAAACCTAATATCGAACACACCAATCCAGCGGAAACAGTTATTACACATTTGTCTAAACGTCTTGACTTTTGTCTAAATGTCTTGATAAACACAGCATTGCAATGCTACTTCAGAGAACTGAGGCTGTGATATACAAACCATTACACAGCACGTTCGAATCTGTCTTATTAAAATGATTTATAAATCTCATTGTAGAATTTTTATTTATATTTAAACTCTTTCAGTAGTTATAGTTACTAGGTCTGCGTCGAGCAAGTCATTTACTGCTGCCCATATCGAACCACATGTCATGTCAAAAGTCAAAACATGACAAGCGGAAATAGCACCTCAATCAATAGAAGTTTTCGGTAAAATACATTTATTTTGCTATGACTTCAAAACGTTAAGTGAGAGTGAAAATTATATTTACTTTGATTAACAGTACTGGTATGTTGGCGTAGCTCCACCAACACACCCATTTTCTTCTTTATATTAAAATGTTGTTAAAAATATGAGAATTAAAATTAATAAAATAAATTAATACAACATTACTTTTATTACATACAATATAACGAAATTGCTTACAATTCAGTGCCGGTAATCCCTACAATTTAACCTATAATGTCCTATGAATGTCCTATTAATGTTTATATTAATTATTAATATAAACATTAATATTATAAAATAAACATTTCTTTATTTTACATTCAATATATTTTTTAAATTTAAAATATCAAACAAGCATGTAATCTATCTAATGCAAAGTGGTCACTGCCGCCCGCGGACATCTGTAATTACCCCAAATACGAGTAAGATAAAAGAGTTACCATAGATGTGTTTCTATCTGTGAGGACTAAGTTTGAACGCCTCGGATACGTATGTCTGTCTTATCGTATGTATTTAGCAAAAACTTATAAATAAGAAAATGAAAAGGGCATAACCCGATAACAAGGAATATTGACAACGTAATTATTGACCCTGAACTGTACAAAAGGTATGTTATATCAATTACGATATACATTTCACAATCGAATAGATATCCAAACTTGAATGGATAGTTATACGAAGGGCGAAAGGAGGGTCGGAGCGAACACGTCCTCATTATTCAAATGCATCGAAGCAAATTATGGTAATCTGTAAACCTGTTCTGTTTCACCAATATTAATTAATACACGAGTCCGCGATTTGCGTTACCTCATTCATATTGTTTTATAAAATTTTGGTGCTTGTACAAGAATGTATCAGGTAATTTTTGTCTATAATTAATTTTTATACAAATTATGGATGCTTATGAATGGATTTTTTACAATAAAGTTTCAGTAAATGCCTGTGAAATAATAATAGAATTTAATTGTGAGTTTAATGACACCATCATCTACACGAATATATAAAAATGAGATGCGGTATATATGCTTGTTACTCAATCACGCAAAAACCACTGGTCCGATTTACATGAAATTTACATATATAGCTTATTTACCTGGTTCACTTATTATCTACTTTTGATTTCGTCATTTTGTACTATTTTAAGATGGTGACTATTTTTATGTCCCATGTCGAAGGACGAGTAGCTACTTCAGTTAATGCAACATACAAAGTAATTTATAGTTTGTTGGTCAGTTTCGTAATATTAAACTGTATTATATGTGACTATTGTTTTCGTGCAAATGTGCTCACTTCAAGAAAAATGATTTAAACTGAAATGAAGTATAAGTACGATATTATATTCTAGGGTTTCTGCATTGAATTGAAAAATAGTGTCAGTGTCAGAGCTGCACCTGTGTGAAATAATTAACTTATGAGACTATAATTTGCCAGCGTTGACTTCCATTATGCGTGTATTTTAACTGCTACAAATCTTTTTGTACCTAGTGACAGATAAAATTTGATATCATATCTAATTTCATCATCATACAATTTTATATGAATATTATAAATGAACGATATCCTGCAAAAACGATATTACATTATACGCTAGCAGCACTAACTTCAATATAATTGAGAGATTTGGAGGACATGAATAAAATATCATCTCGTCTCGTACTACATCTAACTAAAATGATTCCATATAAGTTCGTAGGAATTTATTATAACAATTTCAGCGCGAGGGTTGGAGCGTGTAGATCGATGGCGTCGCAGCAGGAACGGGTTATTGTGATATTGTGGCGGCTCATATTGCCGCCAGATTTATAGCCGGACACCGGTACGCGTTCCACTTGCACTTATGTATCTATGATTAAGTGGCCGAACTAGCATTATAGGTAGTAACTAGCTTAGAATTGATTAAATTTAAAAGTATTAAACTAAATTACATCATATATAACTACGCCAAACAAAACTAGTATCTATTTATTAAAATCTAAATGGTTCAATTTGATTTTTACTTAGTTTTAGTACTTGATATCAGGTACAGAATTCGATTCTTTCCTTCAAAATATTTGAATCTTATTAACGGTATTTATACACCGCCCATTTCGGTCACTTTAATGAATTCTCCATCCGTTAATCCAGGTCATAATCTATCTGCGAGCTTAATTTCAGAAAAATCCAACCACAGTACTATTTGCGTGAAAGATAACAAACATACAAACATCCATCCTCACAAACGTAACAATAGTAAGATTCGAGTCAGGCGCAGAAACCCACATATTCACTGTCATAAGTTCCATATTTTCATTTTAATATTACATACTCTGGTAGATTATAGTAGGTAATATCAAACCTTACATAGAGTAGAGCTGATCTCTTTTAAGAAGGATAATTATGACGGTACTGGATATAGTAGAATTATGTGCCTATGTATATCTCATACTGCTAACTATTATAAAACAAAAATTTTAGAAGGAAGTGCTTAATTATAACGCAATTACAATAAGTTCAAGCTTTAACTTTGAGTATAAAAAAACGCTTTCTACACTCATAGCCCCACACTAGGATTTTCACCTGTGTCGTGGGTACCATGGACACACAAAAACGAATACACAAACACCCAGACTCCGAACAGAATCTAAACTCATCATTCAGATATCTGGTCTCGCCGGGAATCGAACCCGGAACCCACTGCCTATCAAACCGGTGTGGTAACCGCTCCGCCACGCGGGTCGTCAAATTATTATAGGTATTAAACATTTAAAAAATATATAAATTATCCTACGTAAAAAAAGTTACGCATTACTTCGGTCGGAAAATCGTTTGTTTCATATGTTCCAAATACCATACAAACTTATTATTGTACAGTATAATTCGTACCCGTTTCAGTCCGAGCCAATGCATAGTTTTGGGAACGAAACAAAATATCTAACTACGTATTTATTACGCAAAACAGAGTACTACAGTACTCAGTTGGCAGCACCAACTATTGTATAATTCAAACTAAAACGCCATCCCAATTCTATGTAAACAACTTTGCGGTTTTGCAAAGCATATTCTCATAAACATAAAATTTGTAATACGCTAACTTTATCAATAACATCTCAAACTTCTGCCTTAAAGAGAAATTATTGTATAAAAAGAGAATTAATTAAAAAAACTTTCCCGTTTTTATAAATATTTATCTATGTAACGTTGATTTTGGTTCTGATAAAAAGTATTTTTGTACTTAAATAAATGGATATTACAGGATATTGACTCTTGTATAATTTTATTGTATTTTTTCTTAAGTAGCTGCTGCATGTAAATATAATCAGGGATCTGCGTAACACTGCGGACGTCACATCAGTGTGCCTGCAAGCGATTCTGCGTTTGATACCCGATCAGATATATTAAATACGTAAATGATAAAAATAAGGACACATTGGACTTTGGCGATTCTTCGTCAAGTCATTACTGTCCCTCTACATCCTCTACAGGGTTTATCTCTCTCAATGTGATGTCATAGTCCTGCGCTGATCAAGAGCAAATCGAGACACCTTTTAGAAATTAACTTCCTTCACACTTTACTAATTATTTTAAATAGGCACATGCCATTAAAAATTAGAGGTGCCTAAAATTTGAACTTCGGATAAATCTTTCCATTTAATCTTTGTGGCGTAGTAGTGGCGTAAAAGATATTGATTTCAGGTTTTCAAGTTTACATAAAAATCTACATTTACAGCAATTAATGTACATACAAAGTGACATTATTTAAAATATGTAAAAAAAAAATCAAACAAACATTTCAGTAACGTCATTTTATTATTAGATATTCTTCTTAGAAAACCATATCTGAAGCGTGATATCCATATCATGGGATTGCATATTATATTATTTTGGTCCGCCATTTTAGGCCGTCTGCCATATTAGATTTAGAGTCACGTCACTAAGCTAATCATGCATTCCATATATATACAAAATTTCAGCCGAATCGGTCGTAGTTAACTGGTTCAATACAACTGAAGTCACAAGGCAAGTAAAGATTTATAATGACACACAAAATGACTTATAAAGTTATAGGATCTCAGTAATCGATAAACAAAATATAGACGAATGCAAAGCAATATCGATTTCAGAATAAAAGTTTAATTGCAAAAGTTGTTTGTAGAGCGCAGACGGAGAGGCGACTCGCGTCTGACTTATCTTCTAACTCTAACACCCGTCTATCTATAGTATTATCGAAGAAGCCAAATCGATTCCTAATAGGTTTCAAATTAACATACTTATTTTTAAATCAGTAGTTAAGTGTAGTAAAGCAGAATTACTTATTTAAAGTGATACAACTTAGTCCTCAGACACCGGAAAGTCTGTTAATAGAGGATTCTTCATTAAAACAACCTGATCCCAGCATGACACCGACACGGCACCAATAGCACGACACCCGTAATGTCTTCATTTTGGATCAACACCGACACCACGCGACATGACAATTTTTTAATTCAGTTAGGTTATCTCTCTCAACAAACCAAGATGAACAAAATGA
The DNA here is from genome assembly GCA_002930495.1 of Cecropterus lyciades. Lineage (NCBI taxonomy): Eukaryota > Metazoa > Arthropoda > Insecta > Lepidoptera > Hesperiidae > Cecropterus > Cecropterus lyciades. The sequence goes on along the minus strand of MOOZ01000475.1, from coordinate 1,081,611 downwards.
AATAAGGACACAAACAACAACATTAACATTAACAATATGATACGACGTACATATAACCGAAATTGAATTGTGTAAATAACTTTTTTTACAAAATCGAGCGGTCTACAAGATAATTACAGAGCGGTCACCATACCGGTCCGACACGCAGTGGCTACCGGGTTCGATCCCCGGCAAGGCTGATATCTGAAGGATGAATTTAGATTTCTGTTCTGGCTCTGGGTGTTTGTGTATTCGTCTTTGTGTGTCCATGGCACCCACGACACAGGAGAAAATTCTACTGTGGGGCTATGAGTGTAGAAACTGTTTTATGTTTTTTTTTAATGTTTTTTTAAAAAGACTGCTGGCAAGTTACTCTAGCGTATTCAATTGTCTATCTAGTTAGTTATATTTACTCAAACAGTACAATACGTCACTGAAGGCAACTCCTTTAGCTTTTTAAGGTACAGATGAGACTCCACATGGATTACCAGTTGCGTCTCTGGGCAGGTACGCTACAATACCTAATTAACCCTCTTGACTTTGTACAGAAACGCGCGATCTGAATTCGCAACGGCTAAGCGGTATCCGATCTGTTAGAACTTGAACCTTTAAGCCTGTCGGTAAAATGCCCAAACAGAGTCTCTGTTTGGGCATTTTACCGATATTACAATGGAACGAGTTACCAGAAATTATTTCATTTTCTGCCTACCTTTCTTGACTGCGATCCATCGCTCTAACAATTAATATCTTGGGTAATTAATTAATCAATTAAGTTGTTGTGTAAACATAAATAAATAATTAATTCTGCACTATTGAAAATTTGTCAAAAATATTTGATGTCGAAAAAAATTGTATTGCTTATCACTAGTAGAAATTATATTTATATTTTACATGAGATTAAATGCTTTAAAATAATCTGTTACGTTTATAGAATTCGAACACTTCTTAAAAACATCGTAAAGATTGAAAGATTAAAGTCTTAAAGTAGTAAATAACGTCATTCATGTGACATGTATTCCTTTTATAAGTAAATAGATACTCACTCATAAATATATTAACAATATAACCCTTACAGTAAACATTTTCTTTTTATTTATTTAACGGTTAAATTAAATTTTAACCTATATTGTACCGCTATTGACCAAAGGTGTCCCTCATAAACTTCCACCGTTCTTTATCCTTCGCTAGAATCTGCCAATCACTTAAGTATTTAAACAGATCGTTTCATTATCTTTTTTAAGTCTTCCTCTTCAGCGATAGCTTCGGACAGGTGTGATTTGACTCAGTGTGTGACGATTCTGGCTCACCGTCTTTTATGCATCTGTATATGAGTTGTTTTTTGTCGTAGATCTGCTTTAAGTATTTTCCAGTGTTTGTTTGTTAGTTTTATAACCAGGGCAATTCTGTCCATTGCCTTTTGACAAACTTTGAATTCATTGAAACTTAAGATTTTCGGTGAGTGACCAAGATTGTGCCCCTATAGGATGAGCAGGAAGCAAATGTCGATTAGTTTACATTTAAGTAACATGCAAGTAGAAGTCTTTCTCAACATAGGCTCATACCAGAAGCTCTTTGAAGTGTTATGGTATTTTTTTGTCCTATCTATTATTGAACTAGACTATCTGGCCCAAGTCTATTTACTAACGGCTCCTTTGTTTGTATCCTATTTCTAGTGCTATTGTTTTTTTATAACATTGAAGTAGCAAACGAACATGTAGTCCACCTGATGGTAAGTGGATACTGCCGCCCATGAAAATTTTATAAGAAACGTTAGAAACTTTATACAGAACAGAGATCCTATGATGTCAATGACAGATGCGTTGCTACTCCCGCGAGCTAAGATGAGCCGAAAACCACACCCTTCCAGCGAAACGCAATAACTGTTTCACGCTAAAATTAGGTGTGGCGGTGGTACCTCCCCGGTCGAACTTCTTTTTTATCAAACTGAAGTAGTTAACGAGCATGCAGTCCACCTGATGGTAAGTGCTTACTTTCATGGACATCTGTAAGCAACTTCTTACAGAATAGGGGTTCTATCTGAAGTCGATCACAGATGCGTTGCTACTCCCGAGTTCTAAGATGGTCTCCTCATATGTAAGTGAGCCGGATTACACTGTTTTTACTACCTGGTGAACTGGTTATAACTTATTTATCCTCAAATTATAAAATATCCTAGGCTCAGATCAGAAAGTTATTTAGATATTTATTCATCATTTAGATTTCTGCTTTTTCAGGGATTCAACCCGGAACGTTCTACATACCAAACAGGTATGGTTACGTGCGTCTCTAAAATATAACAATACTATTACTTGCAAGTCGATTATTGAATAATTGATAAGACCTCTCCATGTCTTCCTTACCAAACGTGACGACTAAGATATCTTGCAAATACATTTCCATTGACTTCGGTCAACATCAATAGACCGTTCCAGAATCTACGCAGATTTATGCGAAACGACTAACGTCTCTAGCTATCTAGGTTGTATACACAGACCGCCTTATTTATCGTCGCCCCGTCTGCATATATAATGTTATGAGTGTGAATACTTAATTTTTTAAAAGATCATGTATAAATTTTACGGAAGCTGTGAGTCTCTAGTGGTTTGAAATTTTGCTTTTTAATCTGGGGTCAAGGGCCCTAATTCCAGGTAACCTGTGTGTTACAAATATTTGCTTTAATCTAAAAACGTAAACGCCTGATGGATGTTGAGAAAAGTTCGGAGGGTGTGTGATTTCTATCAATCCGCTTTGCCAGCGCGATCAACTGTAGCCTAAACCACTCTCATTATAAAAGGAGAACCATGCCTAACACAGGACAGCAATAGATTGACTACGAGATGACTCTTGCTTCGCCCTTTCAGTAAAAAACTGCGAGCTGGATTCGCGCACGCAGGGTTCAGTATAAAAAACGGCAAGAATAACACTTTTGTTGTATTGAAGCGTTCTTAAATATTTATTTTATTCTATTTTAGTACCTATTTGTTGCTATAGCGGCAACAGAAATACATCATCTGTGAAAATTACCACTGTCTAGTTATCACGGTTCATTAGATACAGCCTGGTGACAGACAGAAGGAAAGACGGACAGCGGTGTCTTAGTAATAAAGTTTAGTTCTTACCCTTTGTGTACGGAACCCTACTAATGCCAGCTATTCATAAAGCTTTTTACTAAAACTATTAACATTTAAAATCTAAAAGGTGTCTTTGAAGCTTAGAGGGAAAATAAATGAATGGACTTGAAAAAAAACTCTTTGATATTCACTTTCCATTATGAACTCAATTTATCTGTGATCCATATCAAACAAGGTATTTCTTTAGGTTTCGCAGAACAAAAGTTGGTATCCTTCCTTTAAACATAATCTCATTTTATTATTCAAGACATCGTTTCTGATATTTTGTATAAATTCAGACTCTTTTTGTGTTACTTTAAAACAAATAGTGATCAGGATTTAAGATCTTAACTTAAGATGGCTAAATTCATTCCATTAAAAAAAACTTTAATGTTAAAACATAAATATCTGTTACTAGCAGATCCCCGCAGTTTCACC
>MOOZ01000475.1:1041191-1051673 GCA_002930495.1 Cecropterus lyciades | reverse complement strand
TATCTAGGGTTGATTATAGATGTCCATGGGCTGCAGTAGCCACTTACCATCAGGTGGGCTGCATGCTCGTTTGCTACTTCCATACTATAAAAAAAAAAAAGTTGAAATAATAATAGACCGGACATTGGGTGAAAAAGTGTCATTTGTCGACTAATAAGTCGTCCATAGATTTCAGAGCAAAATATATTAATAATTGGTAATAACCAATTATTAATATATTTTGTTCTGAAATCTACGCTAAACATCAGTTGATGTTTAGCATAGATAGAACGATAATTGAACTTGCATGGAGGCAACTAAATAAATATTTAACAGATAAACTGGCTATGCATTATATATGTAGGAAGATGGCTTAATAACTACTTCCACTAAGAGGTAAACACCCCTTCTACTCCGGATTTGAGTCGAAGGTCCGCAACTTTTCAAATCATCGGCCAATAAGCTACTTTGAGTTTTCTAAGACACGGTTTTTGTAAATGTTTTTGTAAATTGTTTAAATGTGTACGAATATTACTTAATTGTAACTAACTAACATCTCAAAATCCAATAATTGTGTTGTATTTTGAGATGTCACTAGTGATACTTTTACCATATAATTATTATCGCTGAGTTCAACGAAAAAAAAAATATAAGTACAATAGACATTCTACATAAAAATATTATTATTTTTATTAAAACAAATGGATTTATAAGTTTCTTTATTTATACTTTGTTTTAAAGATACAAAAGTAGTATTGTCGAAGGAAAAGCATATATTAAATGTAACGTGAAAATGTCGATAATGTATATAAAATATATAAAGAAGGCAATACTCGCTACAGCGATTCCAATAATAATGCATTGGTGTAAACAAAAATACAAAGGAATGCCGCGCGCAGTAGCTTAACTCTCTTCCACTAAAAGCTCACTTAAAGATCTCTTCGAGGGCGGATTTGTCCCGATGGTCCTTTAACTTTTACTTAGCCTGTAATATCAAAAGATACGTCCATATAAAGCATTCATAACTATAGGTGTAATAATGATGATGAGAGTGGTAGATATCTACGTATGTAACATAAATATCTTTATCTGTAACGTCTTGTAACTATGTCTGCCTGAAACAGCAGTGTCAACCTGATATATTCTAGCTTGAAAGATATTCTAATACCCTGTTATTAATTTCAAATAGAGCTCTAATCCAACTAAAGGTGGTAAAGCTATTTGTGGTTCAACTCCGGTAGCACCACCACCATACCTATTTCTGCCTAAAATTGTATGGGAACGCAACCTTTTCCTATAACAGACATATACTTTGAATATCTCATTGTCAATCAGTCAATAATACACTACAAGGCGGTAGAACGAGCATATTTCGACCTGAGAGCTACCACCGCTGCACCTATTGCTAGCGCGAAGCAGTTCTTATATCGTATTATGGGTGTGATTGTCGGCTAACTTTCACACGAGTCAACTGTCAAGGACTAAGAGAGAGTAGCAACATCTCTGATGAATTCAGTTAAAACGCGTTTAATATGAAAATGATTACACATGTTCACGGGTGGCAGTGACCACTTACATACCTTCAGGAGGACTGCATGTCGTTTGCTACTTTAATTGTATAAAAAAATCGAGAGGAAGTTTTCATGAATATAAGATAATGAAGAACATTTTTAAAATATCATTCGTATGCCACATAAAATGTACCTCCTCTCTTAAAACAGACTCAAACGAATTTACGTGAATATCTAATTCTGTGATCCAGTAGCCAATTTTTAAAAGTTAAGTTTTTGTACTTTCAAGGACATTTCTATCGATGAGACCAAGATGGAATTATTTTGTAAAAGATTGTCGACTCTCTTTATAAACTTCTGAAACTCCTAGGTACTATTTCATCGGCTCCTTTCTTATAATCTCGATTGATAAAATTATGGACAGTTTTACGACCCGCGTGGTGGAGCGGTCACCATACCGGTCTGACACGCAGTGGGTCCCGGGTTCGATCCCCGGCCAGACATACATCTGAATGATAAGTTGCGATTTCTGTTCTTGGTCTGAGTGTTTGTGTATTCGTCTTTGTGTGTCCATGGCACCCACGACACAGGAGAAAATAGTAATGTGGGGCTATGACTGTAGAAAGCGTTTATGTTTATCATTCAAGTATAACACATATTCTGGTATAATACGAGTATATTCTAGGCTTTTTTTAAAGTTCGCATAAAGTCTTCTTCGTTCCTACTTATAGCATTGGTATATGTAAATCGGTTTATTTCATATTAAGTTTATTTTATATATAAATTCAATCCTTTGGTACAATATTAGAAGCAAAAATAGGAAAAGGCGCTTATGTAGCGCGACGAGGATTAACTTGTCCACTAAAAGATTAATATGGAGTTCTTTTAACGGTTCTATCTTTGGCCAGTAAGCTGCTTTAGGTTCGACGATTTTACCTATACTTCTGATATAAAAGCTTAGCGCCTCAGATTTTTGCTTAAAATAAATCAAATATGTAATATTTTACGTTCCAAAAACATGTGGGAGGATAACAAGGAGGTACAAAAGTCTCAAATCCTTACGACTTACAACATTAGATAAGATAAACATGATACAAATTGAGATTTTATCTATAAATTTAAGAAGACTTTTCAATTTTTTTTTTGCAGCTCAATGGACTATTGACAGAATTATAGCAATATTATCGATTTAAATAAATAAATAAACGCTTTTTACACTCATAGCCCCACATTAGGATTTTCTCCTGTGTCGTGGGTGCCATGGACACACAAAGACAAATACACAAACACTGATGTCTGTCTGGCCGGGAATCGAACCTGGGACCTACTGCGTGTCAGACTGATATGGTGAACATTCCACCAGGCGGGTCGTCTGCCTTTTTTAACACTGAATACGGAAAAGCTTATGAAAAATAGCCAGTTCATTTCTTTCTTTCCATCAGACTAACAAATCAATCCTTCGAAAATCGACTTCACTTGGTGTCTTAGTCTGTTAAGCCTGACATTGATTTTGATATGACTTATAAAACTACATCATATTTCGAACTCGCATAAATTCTGTGAAAATCAGCCATTTGAATTGCTATGAGCGTACCAACAATTGCTCTTGTATCTCCTCATCTTATATATTAAAGCATGAGAAATATGCCAGAATGTGAACAGCCGGCGCTCGCAAGCGGCGCGAGTGTAGCATTGCTGCGACTCGTTGTGGCATGTTATTGCAAACCCACATACGTGCTGCCGACTATCTGACATTTCATGCCGATGAACGTGCGATGAACCGACTACGTGCGCATACTTCCTGCAATTCGCTTCTAATGAAAATTGTTTGTTATGAGCAGTAAACTCATTACGTAATTTTGGTGCGCACATAAATATGTTACCTTAGAAGAAAGGTTAGTTCACTGCCGATGATCATATTTATACCCTACCGCGCTATGTTTGAATCATTAAACATATCGCTGCATTGCAAAAACAATATACATGAATACACAACTCATAATACTTAATTTTATACTTGTAGAACATAGATTCATCGTTGTAATGTAACAAAATATGTTGAGCGCCGACTTCGGGACTATGTTCTGTGTATAAAAGAAAACAACATATATTTAAACTACCTGCGCCCTACGGTTTTACCGGCGTATTAGTTACTACAAAGAAAACTAATTTATGTATTTATTTGGATAAATAATACATTATTTTGGAACAAACTTGGTTAGCATATAAAAGGGTACAGTGAGTTTACCTGAAAAGATAGACATATGCTGTTGCTGACTTTTTTTTAGAACTTTTAAAGGGGATCAATTCTGTCATATATATTTTTACGAAACTTTAACCGTTTACGCAGCGCATGCAGCGGAAACTCTCATTAAAAAAAACGATTTTGAAACATTCTTCATTGGTGCTCCGCTCCTGCTAGTCTTAGCGTGATGATATATAGCCTATAGCCTTCCTCGATAAATGGGCTATCTAACACCGTAAGAATTTTTCAAATCGAACCAGTAGTTCCTGAGATTAGTATAGATTATCCTGATAATAAAAAGCCGTCCCCCCATTTTTCGCTATTTACAGGCGTTATTTATAAAAATTATATTATCCTATGTTACTGTACAACCTGAAACGATTTTAATGATATGTCACATGTCACAATCCATCAAGCGGTTTGGGCTGTAGCGCGTACTATAGAAATGGACACACATACATACAAACATACGCTCGAAAAACTCCTTCTAAGGCAGTCGGGTAAAAATATTTATACATACATTTCATGTTTCTGTATGTTAATATAAACTTGTGTATTAATCCAAAGTTAATTAAATAATATTACATACACGAAATTATAAAATGATCCCAAAATTAATAATTATTGTAAAGCTCGGAATATAGCATCTACCTAATGAACTGTATTGCTCGACTAACGACTTAACTGTGTATTGACCTTACCGACTAAACTAATCCACAATCTATTAAATTTATGCGTTGATGTCGATGTTCAGTTATCATTAAATCCAATTTAGACACGTTGGACTCACGTAGTCTCTCGAGACTACGTTCTCAAAATTTAATGAATTTCGGACACTTTTGACTTATATTGTTAATTACCTTGTTAATAATTAAATGAAGCTTTCTACATCCGAATATTTACAGAAGACTTTCAATATACTATGCTGAAATTGAATAAAGAACATATGATCATAAACATCAAAAATAGATACGTGCACTAAGCAAATTTAATCAAACACAGGTAAAAGGGAGTCGGGTCGTGTTTTGTCGTTCCAACGGAATATTTTGCGTGAGTCAATAATTCCAAAAAAGACGGACGAGGAGGCAAATCTTTTTAACCGATGCGGAAAACTAATGGCACAGGCGAGGCTTTCGGGAAAATCCGCTTCTTGTTGTCAATACAGGGAAACCGTGATGGCTCCCTCCGTTAAGCCTTTATTTCAAAAGTAAGAGAACACTATCTTGGCTTTTATTGCGCCCGCATCGAAGATAGCTACAGACATCCCGTGAGTAAATGCAATAAATTGGAGAGTAGAACTCGGTCAAACGGTAAATCGATAAAATTTCTATAGAGGTAGATGAATCTAATTTTCATTGTGATTTCTATTGTTGTCGATAAATATTCATATTATGACATCATAACACAAGTGCTTAGATAAAATCAAATAATTGTGATTATTCTTGTTCTAGAAATAATTGTAAATATCATTTTATGTTATTCAAAAGATTGTGCTTAATTAAACTCCTAGTACTTATGTAGATAAATTGTAAGTATTTTCATTATTTTAGCATACTTTATGATCGCCAGTAAGTACTTGCTCTCAAAATTTAAACTTATTTAATATATTAACAAAAATGACAGTAAGTCTAAAATATAAAGATAAGCCAGGTCATTGCTATCCGTGGCATGGACATCTATAACCGATGGAAATTAAACAGAGAATAAAGTTACTTCGCCTTCACCTCATATTATTCTCTGCCTTAGTCCACTCTTCATATTGGAAAAAGATCGGTATAAACTACAAATATAAATAAGAAATGGAGTGACTTTAGTGCGGCATCGGTCAATCCACGAATAGTTCTTTTACATTCCATTTCATTATAAGTAACAATTCGTAACAAATAGATGCAAACCGTTCAGCGAACATAAAGTCAATATTTAGCCTTGTAGTTTTTTTATAATTCTATCGCGTAAGAAAAATTATGCAGTTAGCTAAAAGAAAAGTTTGTAAATATAACTTTTGAGAACTTTGGCAGACGCAAAAGATTGGACCAAAGAACGCACAGAGAAAGTAATCTAAGCAGAAAGTAGAAGTGTAATCTCTATCTGTCACTAACAACTGCAACATTATTATAATCCTGACGACCTTAGACAAGTTTAGAGTCTATATTTTTGTATACACCTATAACACATTGAAAATTACGAGCGTAAAAATGTAATTTTACATTCCTCATTATTACGCTCATAATTATATTACAAGTAACCCATTAGGCTCTACATTTAGTAACAACAAAATCGAGTGTCCTCATTACCCCCGGGAGCAGTCACGGCAGGAAGGAGGGTACCTTGCGGTTTGGCGCCGCCGTCACCCGTCTCAAAACTTCCCTTATAGTGGTCAAACCAGTGAATTAGTTTATTTGGAGCTAATTAATTCCTCTTTTCAAGTTCTTTCATTTCTTATAACCAGTTATGAGGCTATTAAAATAAAACTTACCTTAAATTAAAGAAATATTTACAAAAGGAACAAAAATGTATAAAATAATGGTTTAATAGTATTAAGCTATTTTAATAATAACTGAGAAGTATGATAAATTTCCGTCCATAAATAGTTTTTCCATCATAAATTTAAATATTTCTGGTTTATTGCCCCCAGCATGTTTCGTGACACGGAATCGGATAAAAAGATTAAAGGTTTCTCTCTTATATTACTCCGACTACAATCGTGGCATTGAGCATTCAGTCAAAATACAATAAGAATGTAATAATTAACTGAATCTACAATTTTACATCTTACATGTACGGTGTCGTATTAACGGGTTACAATTATAAAAATCTATTTCAATAATCCTCACAAATTAATAAATCATTTTACAACAAGATTTCAAAATAGTATTCGTTTTAAACTACTTGGCCGTAATGTAAGGTGAAAACATAGCGTAAGAGTTATATATCATGTTTTCCTCCATTTATATGGACACTTTATTACGATGGCGCGTTCTAAATCAAATGATAAAATGCTCTTATTTTATGTTTCCTTTGGCTGCTCTATGCGTACTGTCGTTTTCCGAGTCGCATTGTCGCGTCTACACGTAAGTGCTTTGCCTCCGGAGTTTATTTGTGTATTTTCATCAAAGGTAAAGTGCGGTAGAGGAGCTCAAAACAGATTCTTTTTATGTTTTTGTATGTGATATGTTTATGTTACTAATGAGTTTATTTATTTAATGTAGGTATTAAATGTATCTTCCTTTATATACGTTGTTGTTACATTGACTTGACAACAATAATGACATTATAAGAGTAATTACATATATCGTCAATACATTTTCATTATATAACTATTTGAAAACTTATTTATTAACGTTCAACGCCTTACCTTGTACGAGCCAAGATTTTTTACTGAGCAGGCGAGACGAACGCTACGCCCCGCTGGTACGGTGACATTTTGTATAACATCAGTGAACTCAGGTTCTTCCACAACTGAAACAATGACAGTAAAATATATGTAAGCCACCTGATAAAAATAGGTAATAATGAAAATGTTCCATTTTCATGATATAAAACTTTGATTGATTGTTTCAATTTCTCTTAAGGGTTTTATCAAAAAGCGGGTGGGATTCTACAGTTATGAGGATATTTTTGTCAGGAGATACGATTTGTAATTCTCAAATTATCAAAGCAGAACGCTTTTAAACAAATTGAGTGGACGATAAGGAATAATGTCGTCGTTTATCAAGTTCCGAGATAGATGGCTGCTGCTCTACTCTGCCCATTTTAAATGCGTTTGTCTCCGACTTGCCAAATTGGCTCTCTTTGTTTTCTTCTCGAGTTCTCACTTTTATTTAAAAGCTATGAGTAGTTGGCAACAGAAAATAAAAAGCTTTAAAATATAGTATTCTAAAGTACAAAAGTTGAATATGAAGTACTCGCACTTGTTCGCGGGATTGACTAGGTAAACATTTTGTTATTCAGCGAACAGAATCGAAAGGGAGACGCCTCGTGTTCGCCTGGCCGCGGCAAGGCAAGCCGACGCCGTGCTGTTTGGAGAATAAACTGTTCAGCGACGATAATTTGCATGTACTTATTGTCTACAAATCTTGTTCAATAAATATAATTTTTAAAATTTAAATGGCGATTATAAATATGAATTATAATCACTTTAGAATATCGACAATTTCTAACCTACGAATATAATTATTAAACAACTGATATGTAAGTATTTAAGTGAAAACCAATGAGTGTAGGTCGACTGAAGGTATACTTGATGTGAAGCAAAGCTATTTCTAGGAAAATTTTAGGTTACTTTAAAATTCCGGGCTATACTTGTTAATGTATCGCATCCTTGATGAATAAAGAGTACGTAAACGTGTTGTAAAGTGTACAAGTTCAGTATGAAGTAGTAGTCCAAGGGTTGACTAAGTAAACATTTGTCATTCAGTGAACAGCGTCGGTCGGAGGGGGTGACACGATGGCCCGGTGCAAGGCGAGGCATGCAGAATCCGTACTGTTTGGAGAATAAATTTGCTCTGTGGTGATAGTTTACCGTTCGCACTTGTTTACGTATCACAGTCGTGTTCAAGCTGATGTCACGACTTTTATTTTATTCCACAATCGCGCAATACTCGAGTAGGTAATTCTGTTTATTGTTTCGACACAAAAAGGAACGTTTCACGCCTTGTTATAATATTTTTAGCTATACATATTATAAAATATGCTTAGACTTTGCCTACTTTGCATCATATTAGTAGATTTTAACGGAGCTAAACATTACGAAGGGCTATGTTGTAGTTACTGTCGTACCTTCCGTTTTACTTTGTTTTATACTTAACTTTACCTCTAATTTTGTATGAGCCTTTGTCTATCTGAGATACTGTAAGACGCATGGCATGTTTTCTTGATAAGATATTGTCGTAGACTTTGTCTAGTAATGCTCGAAGAAGTCTCATAATCCACTAAAGGAGATCTACCTATTTTTCCTGAAGCAATAGAATACTTTGAACGATACAAGTATACGTATATCTACTAGATATTCCTCTATAGTACTAATTTACCTACTCTACATTTTATATGAATGGGCTGTAGACACGACGAATCTGAAATCTGATTGATGTACTTTCGTGCGGCATTATTTAGATTCATCTTCGCGTGAGCGCAACGCCAAGAGAACCCGAGTGAAGATGAAAGCTCCGTGTGTCGTGCCCACCTGATCGTATTAGCTCCAAGCACGATGCTCCATTTTCTGCCCCGTTGCTCCGACTCAACTGATGTAAATCGCGCATTACCATCCATAACGCACCCTATTAGCCGTGTGCTTTGCTGAGTATTGCTTTGGACGCAGATTCTAATAAATGCTACAAAGGACACACCAATACTCATCTTTATATTAAGAAAGAGATTAAACAGTACACTAATCTTTTGTTTGTGTTAATAAATAAACTTAAAATTTAAATTAAATTTGTACCAATGGGTAACATTTCATATTCATTCAAATATACTTGTCAATCTGTCTAAACACAAATACAAAAGTTTTACACATTTTAAAACTGCGGGGTATAGAACATTATTTTAATTATACTCATCGGCGGAAAACAAAATAAAATACAACGTTGCTATTGTTGCATTACAGAAGAGACGTAAATGTAAAAGAAACATACATATTACCGCCCATATACCTCAACATTTCGAATAATACGATGAGGGAACATGCATTTAAGTTAATGAGCTCGCCGAGACGAGAAGTTCTATTTGTTTCAATAATACTGTACATTAAAATTAAGCAGGGTAACGTTGGCAATAATCTCACACACCACGAGGCAGTGTGGCGTGTGCAGGGGTATTTAGGGGTTAATTAAGAAACCGCAGACAGAGAGGGAAGGGTAATCCCTTTGTCACCGGTGGCAAGATGCTATACCAGATACAAATGCATACATAAATTAAATGTTCTAACATTCACATATACGTTATTCATTCAATTATACTTTGTTATGGATACGTTTCATTGATGTTATTTGCAACAATATCCAGAAAACCGTATAAAGCGAGGCGGAATTCGTAGGGATATTTTGAGGGTTAATTTAGAAACCGCAGACAGGGATGGGGAGGGAATTCCTTTGTCACCAGTAGGTAAATGTTAGCTCTGCTCTGCATGTATATGTTCAAATATATCGTGACCCTATTCTGAGAATCATTTAATATTATTTTATTGATTTCTCAATAACGACTATCTGTTGTGCTGTGAAAAATGATATGTCTATAAGACAACTTAAGTGCAATAACATTATTACTGCGATTAGAGCAGTTCAGTGAAGATTTTCACAAAGTTAAATCTAATTTGAATGATATTTTTTATATATATACGAATATAACTTCCACTTTATTTAAGTCCATATTAGCCACTAGTTTTTTCTAAATTTTGGAGTACTAGAGTGACGCCACCAGACCGATCCTATGTGGATAGGCAGAGATATAAAATAGCTTGTAAATATACTACTCACCAATATTATCTTCAAGAACATCGCATAAGGTTTTAAAAGGTTAATTAGGAACCGCAAGAAGGAAGGGAAATCCCTTTGTTACTAACGGGCAGATTTATCATTTGACATTTCTGTGAAAGAAATTCAACGGGTTTTTCATTCACATACGTCTTTGCTTAAATGGAAACAGAAATAGAAATAGTTTGTACTTTTTACAATATTAACTCAAAACACATGTATTCCTTAAAACGCACCGTTTGCAAATACGTAACTTCAATACAAATTTGGTGAATTT
>MOOZ01000475.1:1021451-1034872 GCA_002930495.1 Cecropterus lyciades | reverse complement strand
GAAAGTGGTAGAACTCTTTGTGGTTCGACTCCGTAAGCAACACCGCCACACCTATTTCTGCCTAATTACAGCAGTGTTATGCGCTGTTGTGTTCTGGTCCGAAGGGTGTGGTAAGGGAGACATACTTTTCCGAGGCATTCCATCTTAGTCCTCAGGGAGTCAACGCAGGTGTGGCTAACCTTAGGTGAGACTTTGATATTGGGTACAACCTAGGGTTGATTGCAGATGTTCATGGGCGACAGTAGCCACTCTCCATCGCGTGGGCTGCATGCTCGTTTGCTACTTCCATGCTATAAAAGAAACTCAGTATAATGATTTTAAAGCTGTATAAAAGCTACAAATTTTTATTAATCATGAGTATCTGCGCGCGTACTTATCCATATACAAACACGTGTTTTCCCAGTGGTTGAAATTCGAATCATAAAGAAATGCTGAATTTAAATATCATTAAAAAATTTTATAAAACAATATCTCCTATATAGCTAACAAGAAATAAAACAAAGCTGACAAAAAAAGGTTCTGAACTGCTTTTGTTATTATCTATTTTATATACATATGTTTTCGTAGAAACACGTACAAATTTCATTTTTTTCCAACACGTATACGAAGCTATCTTTCTATAAATTCTTCATCCATCCCCCATAGCTTCCTATACTCTATCCCTTAAGTTATATACATATATAGAAACGCTGTATCTCATTCGATATCGATAGTGTATGAATGCAGGTCACGAGCGTAGCAGCCGCAGCGGCATGCGCCCCGTCGCTAATAAATGTACCTGCATGTACCTATGTAGAAATTTCATTTAAAAATAGTTTTATTGTACGAGGACTAACTTATTTTATCTAGTGATATTGTTTTTAGTTAGTTAGAAATGGTTTCATGAGGCTATCTAATGCATGAAATGAAATGAAATAAAATGTAATGATATATCTTTATTTTGCATAGGCTTACGGTGGCACTTACAAATTGCCAATTACAATATTTTTTCTTACACTACCACCGGATCGGAACACGACCTCAACTGAGAAGATCTGGCAAGAAACTCAGTGGGTTTATCTTTTTTTCCTTATATTACTTTGTATATTTTTTAACCATCTTGTTTATTACATGAGCAATAATAGTAAGATAAGTACCTTCGCTCATAGGCACGGCAGAATTTTCTGATAAGTCGAATAGAATAAGATATAACTTAACTATATGAAAGTAAATTTTAAATTTCAGTGATGATCGTCGTAGGTTTAAGATAAATACAATTTTATTTTCATTCTGTTCTTACAGGTAACTTTTCTTTAATTAATATCTATAGTTATAAGCGAAGTAAAATACCCAATATCATTCATATTATGTACAATGTTAATTATCTATACTACAATAAAAAATATCATCAATGTGGTTTAATCACGAGAAGCCACAAACACGTTACGTATAGAATAATTATTTTATGGTTTGTGCAATGTGAATTATTTGTAAATACCTGAAACAAATGTTTTGAAATAATCACAGTCAAATTTATTTTGATTTTGAATCTGAATTCGTGTCGTATCGTATATTTATAATAAGCTCGTAAAGAGAGAATAGTAAAAACAGTTTTATAAAGATTTTTAGCATCTCGCAAAAATTTATGCGTAGAAAACATATCATAACGAACAACATAAATTTGCGACTAATGTACATCTTCAGCCAATTCCAGGTAAAGCAGTACTGAAACCGATTACAAATATTTGCTACCTCAGATAATTAAGTAGGTATACCTTACAAAAGTAAGACTACATAATACTTTCAACAAAAATGCTGGTGTTAAAATATAAAATAACGAATAGCAATGATTTCATAGCAGTCAATCTACGACCTACCCATTGTGCTACCTAAAATTTAGTGTGATGTACCAAATCGTGTAAAGTCAGTTTCTGAGAAGCATTTACAGTGATAGTGCATCGTATTCGTGTGCTCGTTAAATAATCAAACAACGATTCGGCTTTGAATTGTGCATTCGAAACTGCACACGGATGCATGACGCAGCTGTCTCCTAGGAATTACCTTTCTGAAACGCTTATGTGCCTTCTTCCAATCGAGGTAGCAAATAAACGTGAAAGGTGTTAAAAATCTTTTTTCTAGTTGAATAAAGTCATCGAAAACTTAAACTTTAAAATTTTAAATTCTGACATAATATGACAAAAAACACGTTGAAATAAAAAAGAAAAGCAAGTTGCCGGCAACCTAGAAGGAATGAAGCCTTTCAACTCAAGTAAATCTGTTGTGTTAGATACCTTTGATAGGCCACCGTACCGTTAGTATGTAGATCTATGCTTAGTGAGTGCAGTTACGTATTCTGTCGTCGGCAGCGGATCGTTATCTGTTTCCACTAAAGGAAACTGGCTTTTCTACGAAAGAACCACCCCAACCGTAGCACCCCCTCACCCGCCACGACTTCTCCTTTTTGCGTTATTTCATTTTTCTTTGCCAACGTGCACCTGCTAGTTAGCTGCCGCGGGCTCTCATTGCTCGTGCAATGTTAACTGGACGTTTCCTAACATCATAAATAAGATATAAAATTGTCTTGAATTTATCCGAAGACGTAATATAAAATATTTAGCGGAGAATTAATCAAATAAACAAGCGGGACCTATACCTGTATCGCGTATATACAGTATCTTACAGATTTATCCCACACGACATACAAAGCATAAGGCCATCTATGAAGTTTAATGTTTGATGTCAGCACAAAGGATGGCGTTCGGAGAAGCGCTAGAACACAGTTTCCTGATACATTTGTATTCCTTACAGACAAGTAATCAATATCCGTTCGAACGCTGAGAGCGCGGACAGGGGTGTCTCCTGTGTGAAGCAATTTTTCTCCCAGTACGTGCGCCAGCGCATTATGTAAGTAGATGAGTCTCCATCTACTATCTTACAACTTTTTACTGACTCACTATTAACTTATTTTACATATTAATCAAACCAGCTTAACTTGCAATAAATCTAATAGTAGTATATGTTTAATATTTCATAATAATAATAATAATTAATAAACGCTTAATTATACATAATTGTAGTTAAATTCATCCACCTATAATATTTAGAACTATTACGTTGGTATAAAAAAATATCTTAAACTTCGGATGTGTCGGCACATTCTGACATAAAGTAATGTAAATAGGTATGTAGAGCTCTAGCCATCCATCAAATCTCGATACGACTCATTCCAAGCGACGTGCAAAAAATTACTGATGGGACAATATATTATCACACTCCAGTATCGTGAAAAAAATAAAGCTGGTGCGGCGTCACGCGTATGAAATAAAATAACAACGACAACATGGTGCGGATGGGGCTTGATACATATTTGAATACATTACCGAACACGCAGATAATGCCAACAACATGCCATAGGTATTCATAACGCCCGCTCATACCGCGCCTGAATACAGATACAGGCTCGAGCCTCCGTAGGCTTTATCGTGACTAAACTAACCGGGACTGAAAAAAATAGGATTAACCTAAAATACGCTGTAACACATTGTGTTAAGTTTATCTACTTATATTCTGTTATAAAATATTAGAGGATATTTTTTACCTAAGTTTGTTATCGTTGCGTGTAAGGTATCTCTTAAAAACTTTGAACGCTTGCACGCATGATGATTGCGTCGCTCATTTGAAATCCAAATGTTATGTTAATTTACAGTTGCTAAAAAGAATCTCAACTAATTAGGAACATAATTTTCTATGATAAGAAAAAACATGATATTTCGTTTAAAAGTATGAAAAAATTCTTCGTTACACTTACTTGTTCAGTGACTAAAGTGGCGCAATGACAAATTTATCGAGCATGAAGGCACAATGTTTACGTATGTGGCGAGTCGGGCCGAAGGCGTTCGCTCTGATTTCCTGTAAACACGTCCATTGTATCCCAGACGTGTTGGCAGGGCTCATTCGTTTAATATAGGAAAATGTTACGCATAAAATATTTGTTGTATTTCCAAAAGAATGAACACGACGCGACGTTGAAGGGTATTGCCGTACGTGTACGAAATAATTACCGAATAATATGAACAAAAATATATTACGCCATACGATACGTGACTTTTTAAATATAAGGCAACGTTATTATTGTTATTGGATACATAATACCTATTTTTTGTATTTAAAATGAGAAAGGTCCAGGCTGGGATTTACCACACCAGTTGATGCAGATTGGTTAGATGAAGAACGATTAAATGCAGAACTCTTCCCTGAATATAAGGATCATTTCTTCCCTCAATATAATTTTAACTAGGTGATAGACCAAAGATAGACGAAGAAAGACGAAGAAGTATACTCGAACTAGTTGCATTTCGCGATATATTCATATAACTTTTACAGGTCGAAAAAATTGACATCTGGCCTATGTCACGCATAAAACATGCTCGATCATAAGGGGTGTAAGAGTGCACTATCTACTACATGTAAATGTTATTTACTTTTATCACTACCTTTAATTTATTTGCTTTACATATAAAATGGTAGTTTTAAAGATTTTTATTTGAGACAAGAGGTTATTTATCTTGATTACACAAATTTGATCATGAAATAGGATATTCTATACAAACGTTTGTATCAAAGAGTGTAGCTCTTTACATCCAACATTTTAATCAAGGCGTTTATAAATTTGTCAGTCAGGATATGTCATTTATTTAGTATGGGCGTATGACTTGTCTTTATTGTAGGAATTATAGGATAATCATTGTTAGTAATATTAATCTATTTTATGTCGATGTAGTTACAGCAATGTTATTATGTAGATACAACAGGGGAATATTTAAAAAATAAAATATCACCCATTTCCAAACTTTATGTTTGTTTTGGCATACTTGATCATAAATTGTAAATATACCGAAAGTATGCCTAAATAAACAATTCACCCAGTACTTACATTTAAATTTAATTCACACACTACTTACAATTAAACTGCATCATACGTATCATATACGAAGTTACTATAGAAAAAATCGCTACTATAGAAAAAAAAATATTCAAGGGAGTATTCTGATAAGGAATTGTCGATAAAAACAAACTGCACTACAAATATGTCGATGAGAGCGACATTAGGCTGCGGAGATTAGACAGTAGCTGTCACCTTACGAGAGGGCCCTCGTCAAACAAGAGGGCCTCTCGAGACGAGCCGCTCCTTACCCACTGCGACGTTTGTGAGCAAACACAGTCTTGACAAAATATGCAGAACACCGCCCTCAAATTAAGTTTAATGGGTGAACAGTGAACACACACTAACACAGAAAACATCCACAAAAACGGTCCGTATCACCAAAAAAGATGCCTGTGTTGTAATAGCATGTATAAAATTTACATGTTGCATGACGTAATGAGCTCAGATGTTAACAAGCTTAAGAATTTTAATATTACATTCCTTATTTAATACTTATGTAAATGAAGCAGTATACCCCGGAAACCCGAGGAAATATAATTTTCAAACAATAACCGTAACCGTCCATACCTTTATTGCACAGAATTATAACCGTTCTCTATTGACATTAGTATTTTTATTTGATTAAAATAGTTATTATGACGACAACGCATATGGATTATATGGATTACGCATACGGATTACTTTGTCGGTTTACCGCTGAAAGTTAGCATCGGTCAACGTAAATCTAAATATGTTGTCAGTTCTGGGTTATTATGAGGGTAGGTCGGACTTTTTTTATAAATTATCTGTTTATAATAATAGACAATATACTGCAATTTGTACATTTTGCCTTAGCAAATGTCTAATCTGTGTATAGATATAAGCAGTGAAATCTACATAATACACCTTAGATAGAAGTAACAAAGCGAGCATGCAAACTATCTGATAGTAAGTGGCCATTGCCGCCCATAGACAACTGTGATAAACTCAGATCATATAATTCAACCCGAGCATTGATGCTTTACTACCCCTGAGGACTAATTTGGAACGTCTCGGAAAAACGTTTCTCCCTTACACTACTATTAAACAAAATTGTGTGGTAGTGATACCACCTGAGTCGATCAACAAAATGTTCTATCTCCTTTAATATAGGTAGATTAGAAAGTTTTAATTTCTACACATGTTAAAAAGCTAATAGTATATTCATAAAACGTACCTTGACCACAAATCTAAGTGTGAACGTGTTAATAGTGAACATTTCGCCGGTTCAAAGCCAGGCGAATAATTAGAAATGTTCAGGCGCAGCGTCCGCGAGTGATTGATGTAGTGGAAGTCGGTGCTCGCCCCCGCCACCCCTCTATCGCCCGTTGCGACAACTTGGAGACATTAAGAATATTTAAATTGTAAATTGCACCCCTGTACTGAATACCTATTTGCTAAAAGTTTGCCCTTTAGCAATCGCCGTGTCGTCTGTGTGTATACAAAGTTATAGCAATGATTTCTTTTCACTAAGCTTACATTTTTTAAATATACTATAAGTAAACGAATTTTTGAAATATGAACTGTAGGTAAACAAACTAATAAAAATATTATATACGATATACAGATACGTATAAAAGTAATATTAATATAACTGTTACAGTAACTGTTACAGTACCACTTCATTACAAATCACCGAACGTTCATACTACAGTAGTATATTAAAATCGATTCAACAAACAAAAGGAATTTTTACTAAGACAACAAGCCGATAACAATAAGACTCATAGATGTCGACTGTAACATGAATATAACAAACTAAAGAACTGGCCTGATTGAATCATCCGGCTGTTCTTTGTCATAAATCCGACAACGGCCGGCCGGCCAACAATGCGTCCTGAAATCGTTCCATTTCTCATTTTGTTACTCTCCCCTTTAATCTCGCATCCGTAGAAAAGTGGATCAGCGTTGCAAAAGGGCACTGCAGCGTAGACTCGCTTCTGATTAATGTATTGTATGAGTAGGTATAACCCCCGTTATAGATATTAGTGCACTTAGCTGGGAAGGTAAAAACGTATTATATTCTCAAGCTTTTACCTTAATAAAAACTTTCAGTGACTTATTTTATATAGTTACTCTTCTGTTACTGCAGCTTAAGTAATTCTAGGCAACCTGTCGGATTGGTTTCAACAAATACACATTTTGATAGACTCGATTAACCCTAAGTTTGCTTATTTTTTTAATGGAGATTAGCTGAAATACCCTGGCTTCGCTACGGGGGATACATAAATTAAAATGTGAACAGGTAACAGGTAAAGCAATATTGACGTGTAAAATAAAATCATATATTATATTTTAGTATAAAAGTCGTTTTTTATATATACACCTTGTAAATGCCATCAAAAGTTTGCTATTTTAGCGTTCTTTTTTATTTAAAATGAAAATATGAAATTCTGAAACAAAAGGATGTAGTGACCTTACTAAACTAGTCGTCTTGAATTGGGCAAAATAGCCTATAAGCTGACTAGGCAAATTACCTTCATCCATTCAAAATTTCCTGTAAATTGGACGAGTGGTTCTTGCGTTATTGAATAACAAACAGACACACTCAATTTATATATAATTGTATAGATAAAAAAGTTAGAGTATCATATCAGTGTTATATTATTTCATTTTGATCAAAATAATGGTGCTCGCTAAAATAATTGAACAATAAATTCTATTGGAAACAAAAACCTACTAGATGAACAAGTTTCTCTATCCGCATACAAAATAAGAGACAGTCATGTCACGCGCCCACGGCGTATCCCGATCCATACATAATCGAATTCTGATTCCATTGTCATTTTTCACACAAGCAAATTATAATAGTTATGATAGGCACTAAACACTGAACCGTAATATTTGTATAGAAATCTATCTGTGCTGATTTTTTAATATTACTTAGTACTTTTTAGTCATTCATAAACACTACACAACAATTCAAAAAGTGCTTATCCAAACGTCTAAAATTACTTCAATGTCAGTTTCGGAGAATTCTAAATATTTTTAACACTTTGACAATAGATCTGAAGTCGTATCAAGTTACAAGTAGCTTCGTGCTTTAAGATGTTTTGTGTCGGTAGTTTAATAATATTAAACTGACGCATTTTTATTACTTACAACTCGTTTTTTTATTAAAAGTTAAAATATGTTATCGGATCATTTCAAACGAAACTAAACCAAGATGAAAAACTATAAAACTTGAGATTTCTAAACTGCTTAATTGTTTTTACTGTCCGTCCATGAAAATTGTATAAAGTGAAAACAATATAAAATGTGGTCTGATACATCACCGCAGACACTTCCATTTACAGCTTTGCTTGTTATTTTTGTCAAGTTTTCTTTCAAAGTACATTCGTGAAGGTTAAAAGAAGTTTTTGCAACTTTACAAAAGATAAAAAAATTAAATGCACGTAGCATGAAAATATTACCTGGAATAAGTCTAGGATAAGAAGAGTCACAAATGCATGCTTTGATGGAGAACTCTTTTTAACAATTTTTCAAGTTCGTTCGTTGCATGTGTTCGGTAAAGAGAACACGTAAAACAAAACATGGGGGCTAACCACGCCGTCAGTCCAGCAAATGTTGAACCTCACCCTTCAGTGGTGTGATAGAGGCAAGACGTCCATATCGATGCTTTTTAGTTAAAGTTCTAATTTTAACAAAAAAAAACGAGACATGAAAACTTGATTCTCTAACTACACTTTGTTAAATGGTCTTTTAATATATATTTTATTATTTTAACTTCATTCATTAAAATTAGGGTTTTATCTATATTATTTTACCTATACACTTATTCATAGTAGATGATGTACCTTCCATATATTTAAATATTGTAATTGATTGTTTTCGAACAAAATGTCACTCTGTCAACGAAAAAGATGAACAGACAGACAAGCTGAAAAAAAGTATTTTTTTTTAGGAATTTCTTACAAAACCCTAAAAAGAAAGAAGTATTTCTTAAACAAACTGTGGGTAGCCAACCTTCTAACCGCTGTCGGTCGGCGTGAGACCGGGTGGCTTTATTTTTACTTTTATTGGAACTGCTCTTTCACTCAGCCGGAGAATTTTATAAGAGACTGATTTCCAGTTAATGGTCTTAAAATAATGTAAATTGATTAAATTATTATGATTTACTAAAAATAAATTTGATTGCCCTGTATAGTACTATTTCACTTTCAAAGCATAAAATACAAGTTAAAAATAATATAAAATTTACCCCTAACATACTCTATTGTAATCGTACAAACTTTTTATACCACGAAGAAAATCATGAGATTTCCCATTTAATCACGACATTTTCATTTAAATAGTTATTTTAAAATGTATTTTAAACAATACTCTTTTGGCAATGAAAGCCTTTTACCGGTAAACTTAAGAAGCATTCCTTAACCAAACTGAGTGTAGCCAACGCTTTCGCCGCTGTCAGGCGCCGTGAAAATAGGAGATTATTTTCTCTTTATTTGAACTATTTGACTGACGTGGCGGAAATTCCTGCACCAGAATGCTTTTTAGAGAGGCTCTCGATTAATGGTTACACGATCAATGAGTTTTATTAAAGACACAGTGACGTGCTAAAAAAACAATTTGAGACCATACGTCTCAAATCCGCGGATCCGCCCAATTCATATAAATTCAGATCTAAGCTTTATTTACCTCAATACAATTTATAAAAGTTATGTCTTAGATTTAATTTTACATCTACGTTGGAAGTTAAATTGGCGTTTTTATTAAGGTTTCAGTTCATGCTTTTGTATCATCACTAAAAAGCGTAAAAAAAAATTTACAAATTTGGGTTAGTCCATACGCAGTACATAGTACATAGTTCCGAAGTCGGCGCTCATATACTCGTGGGACATTTGTCGTCGTGTTCTAGCGAAATATGTTGAGCGCCGACTTCTACTACCGAGCCAACATATACTAAAACTGTATGCCACAAAATTCTACTTTTTTGTGGCATAGAAATCGGTTTGTATTTTTTGTTATTTTTTTTATTCAATGCCGTTATTTAAACATATAGATTTTTTATAATATCGAAGTAGCAATTGAGTATGCAATCCACCTGATGATAAGTGAACACTGCCGTCCTTGCACAAAAGTATGCAATTTATCTCGAATAAAATTTGAGTCTTACCTAAGGTTGGCCTAAGATCGAAGTTGGACTAATCAGAACACCTTAAAAATGTTTCCTTAGCCTCACCCTTCAGACCAGATCACAGCAGCGCTTAACACTACTGTTATTAAGCAGAAACAGACATACACAGTAGTTGGTGCATCCGCAGTCGAACCATAAACGGTTCTTCCACTTTGATGCACAATAAGAGGAGGTGTTATATAATATATAAAGGATATGTTTAATTGCACATATGAAGAAAATAAATTACCGTTAAATTACTCACTGCAATTCAACGTTCGCGAAATTTTAAAACTGACCTCGTAGCAATTCTAATAACATAGCATTTCCCTATAGAGCAACACTACGTCACGTAGTTAATTTTACTATCTTCTGTTTTACGATGTACATTATTCATTCGTACGTGATTTAAGCTAAGTTGAATGAGAAAATGTTAAATATTCTCAAAAATAAAGTTGAAAGTGGAAAATATGCGAGAGCCACATAATTGTATAATTCTTGATTCCGGAGAGCAGAAAATCCAAGTGAGCCGAGATTACAACCGTTAACCAACTGATCCCGGTACGGAAGAAAACAGAATGTCTCGTGAGTAGGATAATGTTAAATTTATTGCAGCGCTAAAATGTTTACGGATATCGCGCGGGAACGGAACGCCCCGAGGACGGCGAGCTCTACTCACCCTTGTAAACACGTTTTATTGGCTTTATAATATGTTTTACGCGTGACGTTTTACAAACGATCCCGGAGGAGCGTCGAATTATTTTTACGGCACGTACTCGCACGCCACGCGAAAACATTGGGAAATTTGGTGCACGAGGGATTTTGTAATTACACCTTTAGAACAAACAATTTTTGTTATTACTCTTTGATGTGAAATTTGACTATTTGTTTATTTGGTTTAATTAAATAGATATGTACCAGCTTATAATTGAATCTTATAATATGTAACATGTAGTATTTTATCAAAAACATTCAGGGCTCTTATAATGGGACGCGAACACTTTCTACACAATTGCTTTACGCTTGTGATTCGCCTTAAATAAGCTAATAAAGTCATTCATATTATTATCATAGTGTAATAAAAACCAGGTCAGCTTTGGACATCCGCAAGTGGAAAACCGGTCAACGCGGATGCGATGTGAAAGTAATTACAGAACAAAAGCCTTTTATAACAGATTTCGCTAATTTGCGAAATCAGTGGGTAAAACATGTGTTGTATGGGGCGAAGAATGCGAACCCGCGGAACAATCTCTCGCTAATACAAGTCAACCACTTGATGAAGGTCTACGCACCCTTCGGCCGTCCTATCCTGTCAGCACGGAAACACATTGATAAATACTTCCTTCAAACAATATGCAGTATTTCTAGCATATAATGAAAAAATTCAGTAAAGAAAATAAAGATAGGCGGTGCATTAAATCAGTAAAAAAAAATAAAAGTTAAAAAAACAACCTACTAACTACGTATGTAATAACTATTTTAATAAATGTGATTAATGTGCCAACTGACTTCAAAAAATAGGTAAAGGCTCATTCAAACAGCAATAGAGGGATGATGGGTGCGATAATTTCATCCTCACCGTATTTAATATGAAGTCGCGGTTAAATGAAAAGTTATACAATATAGTACTTGTAATATTTTTGAATTTTTATTTGAGTTCATATGTAAGAAAATACTTGTATAGTGTAAGGATAGATAGTACTACCCTCAAAGGAAATTGTACTTCATTGTTATATTTTTAAGAAACCAACCAATAGGAATGTACATATTACAATAACATTAAAGTTCGCAAAAAACAGCAAAGAGTAGGTACTCGTTAAAATTTCTTCAACACATAATAATAATCCTATTTACCATATCTTAAGGTTTGTTTCTGTCAAGATACCACGTAAACTTGTAAAGATATAAATTTTAAAAAACTTTTCATGAAAACATATTATACATGTACAAAGTCAGTCAGTACAAGTATATTTTTATATACTTATTTATATCCTCTAAAGCAAGAAGCGTGTCACCGCAACGTCGCGTATATTAAAGGTGGGAGCTGTTTATATAAATGCAAAACAGATCGGCAGCTTGTCAGATCGGCTCAGTGCAGAGCCTGCCGATCGAATATGGATTGAGAATGTTCCCCGTTCCGCGCCTGACGACTCGCCCTTTCGCTTTTGGTGTTCGGACACCCGAATAATAAGATTACAAGTATTTTATTAATATTGCATCTTACATAAATACTTAAGTGTAAGTAGGCTTTAAAAGAACTTTTATGTTAAGTTTATTATACTACTATTTGCGAATATAAACGTAACATTATGCAAGATAAAGAATTAAAAGAAAATATCCTTCGCCCATATCGAAATTTTATTAAAGATACTCGTTTGTCTTTTTATTAAATCTTTAAATGCACCTACAGTTATTTATGATATTTTACAAACACACTAACTTTTGGATTTGAAACATATTAGCTGTTACCTCTAAACCTTTTTTGTGAATGTCTCAGTTACCTTTAAAACACATAACAAGTGTATGTAAAACTAGAGACTACTAAAGTTGTAAAAATCCTCAGGTTAGCGTCGTATTACCTATGAGCCACGAAACATTCGGTTGGCGCTACAAGCTTGAGCGTTACAGAAATTACAGTAAATTTCGCTACAATATACGTCGAAATTTCATGGCCATACAAGATGGGTACTTGCTGCGCCAATCGAATAACGCTTGAAGCGAATGTTTTGTGGTCTCGGAATAGGGGCGGAAAACAACCTATCGAAATATTATGCATTAATATCAGCAAAAGATTTCGATAGGTTGTCACATCGGCTCATAATCTACGTCATCGACGGAAGATGCTCTCAATTCAATTCAAGTGGCACTGCATGTTTTTTGTCATATTCGATTTAAATTTACAATCAATTTTCATACAATTTTTATACGGGTAAAACACAATCGACAGCAGTTTTCATTCTATAGTCAGTTATTATTATTTTGTATTATTACTTCTTGTAAGTGTAAATGGGATGTTAATGACAAACATTGACTAAAAAGATTAAAATATTTTATCATTGCTGTCTATTTTTGTATACTGTAGCTATTAGTAAATCAAAGCTAAAATCAAATAGAACTAACAAAATTTACTCCTCTTTAGTAAAATAACATTTAAATTTACTATCGCTTTAAAAACAAAGCACAGACTAAAATGGAGTGACATATCGCACTGGAGACGGGTAACGTACAACATGTGAGACATAAAAAGTAATGCCAAGTTCCTTAATAAATGCTGCGGGATCTGACCAGGGGGGTACCACCGTCACACCTATTTCTAGCGTAAAGCTTTGTTTGGTTAGAAAGATGTGGATGGCGACTGACTTA
>MOOZ01000475.1:985495-1009999 GCA_002930495.1 Cecropterus lyciades | reverse complement strand
CGGGGGGGTTTTAGTGCGGTAAAAATCCCACATAACCTGGCGCCGCTCCCACGGCGTCGGGTACCTTTTGAAGGTTTCCCCCTCGAAAACAAAAAAAAAAAAGGTCTGGGTGTATGTGTATTCGTTTTTGTGTGTCCATGGCACCCACGATACAGGAGAAAATCCTAATATTATAGAGACTATGAGTGTAGAAAGCGTTTAGCGTTTATAAGATATATACATATACTAACTACAGATGACAAATACGTAATCGTATAACGTGTTTGTAGAATCTTTTAACAATAAAAAATGGTTATAGCAATGTTAAAATGTTGGTAAAATAGCAGAAATTCGTGTAACATATTCATTTACGGGCGGGTAAAAATTATTTGACAATCACCAGTGTTATGACCGGGAATGAATGCCCATCGGAAAGTCATCAGTTATGTAAGTCGTATCGCCGCGCCATGTGGCCGGCGAAGCCACTTCTGTGCGTAATTTTTCCGCAGGCTATTTTTCGTAATTTTCCAAACAACCACACGCTCCCTTTATTTAACAGCCCTAGCAGACATACTACGTTTAGCGTTTAAGGTGATTTGGCGATTGCATTGATGCAGCACGTTTTAACGACTGTTGCGTTCGATCATCGCAATATATAACGCACATTTTAACGACTGGATTAATGCTGTGCTTTTTCGCGTTTGTTGATGCATCGACCGTCCTAAAATGGCTACGACCGGCGCTCAAACTTGTGTAAAATTTTGACAACTGTTTTCAGTTGTCAAAATTTTATCGTCATCATTTCATCTACAACGTCAATCGCAAATCCTAAAATTATCTGTTGAGACCCCAATATAGTACGATATGCGAAGGTTAAAACATTTCAATAATGTTATTATTTTTCAGGATCACATAGATTATGCCCAATATTGTAATACTTAGCTACTATTGTGCCGATGCGATGCGAGTATTTATAAATAGATACAAATAAAACGTAGACCGCAAAAACTATTAGCAATAATAATGGCAGAAGCTCTCTGCAGCAGACTGAAATTAATGCAAATTGAACGAAATACATTGATAGCACTTTAAAAAATTTTTGTGCGTCACAGTAAAACGTGTATGCCACCGAAACTAAAATTGAATCAAAACATTTTTGTCTACACGCTTGATATGATACTCGTGTCCATTTATAGTGCCCTAAATTGTATACGTACCACCAATTAACATTATAATATTCATGTAGTCACACTGTATCCTTCTATATGTGCATCAGTCATAATATTTTAAGAGGTTACAACACGTACATAATAAATAAACTTGAGCACAAAAATATAAATATATCTTCAGTTTTCCTTTAAAAATCCTATATTGTGTAAGAGCAAATATTGAAGCAATCCGTTAATATTTTTAACAAATATTCCGGAAAGTTTAAAGGTAGCATAATCAGTAGGGTTTGGCTGGAGAGGTACAACTGTATTCATGGCATGAAACAGTTTTTGCGTTTCGGTAAAAAGGTGTGGATGTCAGTTAATTTACACATGACCATCTTCGTCTCCAGGAGTAGCAACTAATGCATCTGCGGTCAGCTTCATGTACAACTCCATACATAATGACCATTTACCATCAGAAGGAATTGATTCTACAATTAAAAATAAACTGTTCAAAAACATCCATCAACATTACTCAACATTAATGCATGAATAATGTCATAATCAGATTACGTAATGCTGGGTAGGCATGTATTATCCAAGAGCGATCAAAAGGTCCATTCGCCAGGACCGACAATGGACAACATACAAATCAAACACGAAACTGAGTTAAGCCCTTTCAATTATTACACAGCTGCGGCCGCCCCGCGTTCGTCAAACCTCTCCATATCAAAGGTAATTAGTCGCGCGAACCACATCAGACGGACGTTATTGTTTGCGTCATTTTAATCCACTTTCATGTTCTACGTTGTGATTGAAAATTTGATAACGCCAATTTCTATTTGAGTGTCACGTTTCAGATACACTTTGTACGTATTCGAGTGCTATTCTAATTGCAAATCTAAATTATTTAATGGATTATTGTTACTTCTAAATGTCTATATTGTTTTGATTTTGGTCGAACGTTTGAATTTTAAATGTTTTACCTATATTTCTTTGGATCCCAATACTTTTTAAGTACACACTAAATCCCAGTAAATTTCATCATTTCCCTTATCAATTCTTTGATTAGTGTCCCATATTATTATGGCACATTTACAAATAGGTACATGACTGTTTCTTTAAAGCTAGACCTCCAAGACAATTGCCAATCTTATTAGCATTGGTTATAATAAGTTAGAAAAACAATCTTAATTCTTACTAATTTTATAAAGACGAAAGTTTGTGAGGATGTTTGTATGTTTGATGCTCTTTCACGCAAAATTACTGGTTTCCGGATTTCGTTGAATTTTGGTACTCGGTTTATGATTCGAATTAATACATGAGCTAGTATAAAACAAATAAAACATATAAAAATGTCATGCCTCTATTTGTACGTTCATCAAAAGTTTAACCAATGTGTTTTCGAAAACCAGTCTCATAGTAATGAGTAACCTATTACTAATAATTAGAATGTTGTATGAAAAATATCAGGTTCATTCAGGATACCCTTTTAAGTGATTAATTTAAATATAGTTTGCTCTTTACACCATAAAATTTGGCCTTACGATTTAGGAACATAGGTCTCTTTTAAATATCCACCTACAACAAAATAAGAAATTACAAATCACCATATTATACCTTTCGATAATATAGATATATTGTAATATTTTAATAACTTGTTAGTAAGATATAAACCATTTAGCAAAACGGGTGAACTTATAATAGAAGTGGAAGTGCTCGGAACAAAAACGCCTATAAAAAGTTATGCTCCGCTTACTTTCATCCGGGCACCTATAGTTTAGGGAGCCGGTGCAACATATTGCCAAACAAAATTAATAAAATAGAAAAATGAAAAAGATATTATAGCGAGTATAGAATATTAAAAAAATTAAAATATAAACGTAATGATACGTAATGCTGAACAAGTACTTATCTATAGCTTCATTTTAAAGTACCACAGTACAAGTTTATAAAGTCTAAGAAATATTTAATACTATAAATCAGTAAGAGAATCGAATTTTAATTGATGACTTAATTTTGTACTTTTTCTTATAAATTTAGTTATATATTATAATAAGCAAACTCCATGGCTACGCTTTTCCACTAGCCACACCGATTAACCTATCTAATCAGATCTTTTGTGACTTAAACTATAATACAGGTACAATATATGGTATAAAAAGGCTTTCAGAATTGTAACATTCTGACGTTCCGTACTTTTAATGTTAGTTACGATCATTCAAAAGCGTTTGTATTTATTTTAACAAAGATTATTAAAATATATTAATTCTCCGCATACCTACAAGAGTGCCTTAATTTAACAAAATATCAAAACCAAATTTCACAAATTACGATTAAAAGTTTACGAGTATTGTCAGATGCGTCAGTCAGTTGCGGAAGCGTGTAATAGGTATGCGATATTGTTATATAATTAATGTTAATAAATTAATCTCCAGTTGAGTAGACAAATTAGACGCAGGCTGTTCGACTAACGACGGACTATTTGGATTAAATGGGGGTTGATGTTTATGATTTACGGGGCCTGTGTAATTGTGGCGCCGGTCTGTCGCGGCTTCGCCTACGCGCGATTGTACACCTCGACGTGTAGACAATCTTTTTGGACACGATTTTATAATGAAATTTGAGAAGCAACTAGTAAGCCGCACTGCATACTCTTGGAGTCCATCTGATGGTAAGTAGTCAATAGCTATAACCACATTAATATATCACCTGTAAATCAAAGGATTGGACCCTAATTCAGCCACAGATGTAAAAAAGTTGCCATTCCTTGGACTAAGCTGAAAAACCTCACGTTATTGTCTCTGCCTCATCAGACCCTTTAAAAACATTTTAATTACTCAATTTAATACTGCTATAATAAAGCTGAATTCTGTGTGTATTTGTGTGTATGAAGTTATTGTATTTAATAATAGTGTCATTTTGAATATATGAATATTGGTTAGTAAATGGATGTTAAAATGGATTGGTACATTTAAAGTTGTTACTAAATTGCACCTGTGCGAACAAGCACAACGTCTAAAGTCAATAGTCGACTATGTAATATTCTCAAAGATAAAGTCTTGGAATATTTCGTAAGTTCGTCGCGCACATTCTTCATGTACCAGCGTCTTGTGTGCAATCCTCTTTACAAGATCGCTTCGCATAATGAACAATTAATTTTCGCTTAGCTCTTCATTATAGAAAGGTTGTTCATAATGTTTTCCTCCCTTGCTGTGTGCACGTAGAAAATAGATGACGATGGCGGTAATATAACAATGATCAAGTTCACGGCAACGCGACGCAATGTTGACTATTCATTATCACATCTCGCCATAGGGCAAACAATCCCGTGTTATGTTATTAGATTCCCTACATAGAAGCGAATCGTCTGCCGCTTTTATGTATATGTAAATTGATAACTGTACAGAATAATAATGGACGAAGAAATATAAAATAGGACGCTAAATATTTTCCATCCTACTTTGTATAAATAAAATAAAATTATAAATCTTTAATTTAATTTTTACACATAAACGATGATAAGATTTTTTTACGAAACGTACTAAGTTCTGCGTTCTAGAAACAACTAAGTAATTTGTTAACATAATAAATCTAAATTAAACAAGAAACGTTCGCGACGAACGCTGCAAACAAAGTAAACAAAAAGATATATGTTCAGCCTAAATTCCATTCTATTAGGAATGAAACAAACAGATTTATTCATAGAATTATACGTACGACCTCTTATGCAATAATGGATAAGGAAGAAACTACGAAGATAGCTTGTTTGTCCTCGTAGACTAATTAAAAAGTTTGTTGCAGAACTTCCGGGCGTAAGTGGCGCCTAAGTAGAGCCGGCTTTAATTTGATGAGAAACCAAACCAATATTATTCGTGTTATAAATAACATTTTATTCTCACAAAAACTTGTTTCTTCGAACAGGAAAACTATGTTCATAACGGTATTAATACAGGCATGTAGCAGACGTGCAACCCGCCGAACATCATATGAATATTTATGGGCGGGTTGGCACGATCCTATAGATAATGGAATATGCAGACGGAAGCGGATCCGATTAGTCTATCCCACAATTAGCGGATACTGCGCAAAAAGATTTGAAAAACCGAATGACGTGGATACAATGAGAGATACAGGTATTTTCATATTTTTATTTTATTTATAAAGTTGAGCATAGCAAACATGCAAAAAAGCATGCAGTCCACCCGACGGTACGTGGTCACTACCGCCCATGGTAACCAACTTCACATAAAACAGAGGTTCTACCTTAAGTAGATTACAGATGCGTTGCCACTCTTTTGAACTTAGGTGATCGCCACGTATTTAAGTCAGCCGCCATCAACACAAACCTTTCGCCGAACATCCAAGTATTTTGTCAGTAGGTAGATATTAAAGTTTGCATACTTAATAAGTAAATGGTAAGCAACTATCACCCTTAATTAAAATTATTAGAAATCAAACAAAAATATGATTTCAATATGGAATGTATTCGCTTAGTTACATTTAATTCTTAATAACACCAAGTACACAAAGGTCTAATCGCCTATAAATATAATTAATAGACAACCCTTTAAATGGAGCGTGGGAAGGGCAAGTAAACAAAGTAAATAAATATGGGTTTGAATAAAGATTTGCGAGTGGGTCCGCGCCTGGAGATACGCGATAGCATAACGCTGTCATAAGCACGTACATTCGTATTGCAAGTGCAACCTTCTTAGCTTGTTCCTTCCCTTAAGTTAGATTATGAAAGTAAACCTTCGAAGCCTCGTGAATGTAAATAAACTGAATATATTGGTGAAAAACAATTTAAACTTAAATCTCAAGGTGTTTTCTCTTTACTCTTTACATCTATTATGTTTAAATTTTTTATGTGCTCCCACGTTACCCTTTGTCTAGATAGAATTATATGAGGACGTTACTTGTACAACTTCTACCTTATAGAAGCGATGTGGAAAATATAAATATATTTAAAGGTGGTAGAGCTCTTTGTAGCTCGATCCGGAAGCACCACCGCCACACCTATTTCTGCCTAATAACAGCAGTGTTATGCGCTGTTGTGTTCTGGTTTGAAGGGTGTGTAAGGGAGACATACTTTCCGAGGCATTCTGTGCAGCAACGCATCTGTGGCTAACTTAGGTGAGACTTTGATCTTATCTAAGGTTGATTACAGATGTCCATGGACGGCAGTAGCCACTTACAATCAGGTGGACTGCATGCTCGTTTCCTACTCCCTAAATTCTTCTCTAAACTTTTAGTTAAATAACCATTAATTACTAGTTAATGATACTCGTAATTTTTTCAACAAACAAAATCATGCCCTAAAATGTTGTACACTAATCACTTTCTCTCTGTACCTATATTATAAAGTCGCCTATTTTAAAGACAAAATCTCCAATAAAGAAAGAAAAATTTACATTCTCAAATTAACCGACGAAAAGCCAAGTTTGAAAGTATAATAGGCATTGGTTTTTCTTTAATTATCTTCTGGTTAATAATAACTATATTGCTAATAAATAAAATGAATTGAACCATTGGTATAGCGCGCACGTAATTAAATAATTGATTTTAGTTGTATGCACTGTTGACGAACACGAGTGTACTAACCGCCTAAACGGTCGACCGACGTGAGGCAAGGTATAAATAACTATCGAATTCGTAAAGTATACCGTACAACGTTAAGTGCATTGATATATTTGTCGACGATAAAAGGATGTTTCCCAGCATATTACATGTGTTCCTCGATAATTGCTCGATTAAATAATTAATTAACAGACTCGACATTTTTACTTTCGACTGAGTCAGAACATATTTTATTCAATTTAAACAATATAAACAAGTTAAACTAACGAATTTGTTAATCTAAACGTGTCTTGTCAGGCAGGCAATTGTAAAAAGTATATAAAATAATCTTAAGCTTTGTTATTTTTTTAACATTTCAATAAACAATGAAACAATGAACGCAACGATATCGACTAAATAGTGACCATGCTCGCGCCACTGGGCGGGCGGCGGTCGCCGACGGCTGGTGACGCGCCGAAAGTGGCACTTTGCTGTTAGACAAACGACCTCCTCGCTATACACTCGCTCGAATTTTACGCTCCGACACCCCGTTCTATTGTTTATTATCGACGTATGCGTATTCAATTTAATATTACTGCTGCTAATAATTAAACTTCGTGTAAACGTTGTTTAAATAACTATTTGAGAAAGTGAAACATCCAAACTTTGAAATATAGGAAATTAAAATAAATAACTTAATGCAAATTTATGTAAATAAAAAAGCGTTGATTTTTTCAGATTTGAATTCTCATATTATTGATTTATTTTTACTTATGATATTATATGAATCTTTTTTTTGTACTGATACATCTAGTATCTGTCGACTTCTTCATACATATTGTAAACAATTATAACAATCTTTTGGATTCCAAAAATTTTACTTAATAGTTTTTCAGTAGTAGTCCCTCGATTATTTATAAATATTTCTTTTGTTATAGAATATGTCGTTGACGCTTCTTTCGTAACTACAAACAGATGTTTTATCTTAAGTTTGCACATCTCAGAAGTCACCGGTCGGTGGCAGGGAGCGCGGTGGCACGGCGGCCGTCCCGGCGCGGTGCTAAGCCCGCTAGTACGCCCTAATAAATTGCGATTTAACTTGTCTCTCGGATAACGCCAAGTTTTCCGCGTTTGTTCCGCACCCGACACTTTTTTCCGCCTCTTCATTTCCTATCTCTTACTTTTGTATTTTCTGCTCCTTCCTCGCCGAGATAAACAGGCGAGAAACGCTGAAAGGGGCTTTACAAATTCAAATTGAACTTATCACACAACTTTTTACATTTGTTTCTGGTCTCGAGTTCGAGGGAAAAGAGCGAAGAGGCATTTAATAGTACAATCTCGGGCAAGATTGATGATTTTGTATCACACCTCGCTTCGGGCGGCTCGTAACGAGTTGGATGGCTCTCGACGTGGGTCGTGCTGCGTCTTATCTGGAATGGGATGCCGCTTTATCTCAAATTACATATTTTACTTGAAACGTTCTTGAATCGCGGTCTTTTCGAAGTATTAGTAAAAGATTTTAAGAGATTTACAGCTTGAACGGAACATTATCAGAAAATTGTGCCTATTTTATGAGCTATTAAAGTAATAACCAAGTGGTGTGTACGTAGGCATAGGTAATTTTGTCATTGAGAACCAAAAAAGTTGAAATATTTTTTTATTCTTCATAAAAGTTTTTTTTTTCACAATTTAACATCAAACCGTCTCACAGTGTAGCCGCGCGCCTCAAGCAAACACGATCCATTTAGCGCGATAAATAATAACATTGTATAGGTAAACACAATCTAGTTAATGAAGCCGCGGGTAAGGAAGTTTCGCCGCGTGCAGTAAATAGCGCTCGCTTAATTTGAGGGCCATGTGTGGGCATAACCGCAGCATATTTATCCCATTATGCATGGCACGGCGGGCAGCCGCGGTGATGCGAGTCACGTCCGCTGAAACGAATCGCATGTGACATTATTTGTGAAGATCGTGCTCTATCTTCGTCGGCGACATGCCCGGGACGTGGAGGGATTACTCACAAAGAAGTACGATTTCAACGGTACGATAAAGAAGCGAGAAGTAACGCGCGGTAAATTCTCCCAGGGATTAACGCACGGTTAGACGGCTTCCTTTTATGTGCGGGTTATGTTGATTTCATTTATTCACGTTTCCGGATAATAAAACTCTTCGAGCCAGTCAAACTGATTGCAATATTTTATGTTTTAAATTAGAACAGTTGACATATTTAAAGATGCTACAAGTTATTTAGTTACATATTACTCAAATATAAAATATATTATATCCATCATACAGAATAGATATAAAAATGACAATTCACACTGAATCTTCAAAATCCATCGCATAGATTTTACGAGCGTGGGAAAAATAAAGTAAATAATATATTCATAGTTGTAATAATTTAAAGTAAAACATATAAAGATAACACCTTAAATAATCGTTTGGAAGTTTTATGAATCTAAATATTTCCTTAGTGTAAAACTCTACAGCTATTATACTATTTCAATAGACATACCGAATAAATTAAGTAAGACATAACAGTCTTACTAAATTTATTCGGTACTAAGCCTACTACAACAATGCCAATATTTTATTGTAATTAACACACTTTATAGTAAATACAGATTTTCAGATTGATAAGATTTATTAATTCATAAGGTATTAAAAGGTCTTTTCAATTGGAAATTCATATCCTCACAACAATTATACAAAATACTAATGTTATTAAAAATATATGTAAATAAAAATTGCAATTATATAAAAATGTTCTCATGACATCGTCTACGTAATTAGCTGAAAAAAAAAAGTAAAAGAGAACAAAAACCATACGTCTACGTAATTAGCTTGAAGAATAACAAAAGTAAAAGAGAACAAAACATCCTCGTATTTCCTTTATTGAAAATTGCGTATGCATACATTAAACATATGATCACATAATTTGAATATCAAAACAAATTACTCGATCACAAATCACATCATACTTGAATGCAATTCAAATTATAACAATCGCTATGATGGAACGGTATTCCTGTTATGTTAATAAATTAACCAATGCACCACTTTGCATATGCGTATTACTGTTAGTGGCACGCAATCATTACGCAACATATAAGATACATATAATGGGATAATAAAATTAATTATTAGTTAGCATTGTAATACAAATTTATGTGTCGCAATAAATGATATAGTTCAATTAATTGATCTCACCCTTATTCTATGTGAGTTAGAATCGAGAATCCTTAAGATAATATGGGTGTATTGCCAAACTTTTACAAGAAATGCACTAATACATGGTCGTTGGAAACGGAGTTGAAATATATCTCATGATACCTTTCGACGAGAACACATCACGAGAAATGAATAGGACAGCAAAAGAAAAGTTTAGTAACTAAGCTTCTAGAATGCTACCTATATCAGGGAAATAAGGTGCCAATTTATTCGATGAATGTAACTTTACCGCTCGAAAATTATTTTTTCCCCATATAAAAGTGGCAACATTTACAATGCAAATTAAACCTCGTTATAATAATTTTCGCTACAATATAAGTATTAACTTGGCGTGGTGGCAGTGGTTAAACTTTGTAAGTCAAAGGGCAACCGCAAACACCGGACGTCGTTGTCACCTTCATTTCTGTTCAAATTTATCATTGCCGCTTGTACTCAACGATGGATGAATAATGAGGATGAATTTCTTGAATAAACCAGTATTTAGTTGAAACTTAGTACAAAAAATCCTAATTTCTTATCCTTCGCAATTTTTACGTCTGTCTGTCTGTCCTTGTTGAAAGGAGGTATATGTTTTAAACAGCAATAAGCGCTTAAAAGCTTTACTACAATACAATAGCTATTAAAGATAGAATGATGACGACTCCAGTCACAATTTCTTCAACTTGTTACTTCAATTTATTACTATAAAAATCACTTAACTCATACAAACATGATACTAAGGACAGATTAGAATATCATTTTCTATTTAGTTTAAAATCCGTGCAAAATAAATGCGATACACAACGGTAGTCAGTATTACCTACAGCATGTTTAATTAAAAATTGGGATAAGTAAAGAAAGAAAAGCGATAAAGGAGCATTAGTAGCGGTATGTGAGTCAGCACAATATTAGCCCAGCGGTGGCTGCTTGGTATTCGGTGCGCGTCCCGCCGGCCGGTGGAGCTCTCGCGACTCCACCTAACCTACCTATGTATATAATATGTACGTTGCACAAAATATGTGGTGTAACTAATACTTCGTACACGTTTCGAAATTAATGGCAGGTTAAAAATAAGTACTTTCATGTTAAATTCATCAAAATAAAGAAAACGAAAGCAAACAAATAAACTTCGTCATAAACATAAATTTATAATAATATGAAGTTAACACGTATTCCTTAAAATACAGAGAGATATTGATATTAATCAGAAAGAAGAAAAATGTTTTGTGATAGTCTTACTGGATCTTTTTGATTTAGGGCGTGTTACGATCGAATAGTAGAATAAGAAATAGGTAGGCCTGTACGTACAAATACACATTTACGTAATTAATTTTTTATATAAACATTTCAATTGAAACATTTTCCTTGACAAATAGAAATATAGTTAGATAATATCAATAAAAGCGTAGCTACGCGTTGTCTGTCTGAGGCCGCAATTATTGCAAAATAACCATTCATTTTTCCGACGGCTCGCAGTGCGCTCAACCATGCGTGATTTTGTTTTTGTGCGTTTGTTCAGTGTCTGGATGCTTTACTGTGGTTATTTTGTTGTTTCGAAAACCATTTGCCGTGAAATAAAACAGTTTTCTGATATTTGATCAATTGTTTGTACAGAAATATTCAAGCGTGTGTTATGAAATTAATGAAATGAATTTATTATAATGAACATGACATAAATGCTGCAATGAGATATTTAATGAAGGTGTGTAAAGGGTTCTCGTACATATGCGAGTAACCCAGTATGATTGAAAGATTCAATAGAGCGAACTCCCAACTCCCAAATTAAATCATACATCGCCGCACCTGAACGAAAACCTGGCTCGGCGCAATTGCCTCGATGTTGCTAGGATCTTACTTTGACTATTTTTAAAAGTCTTCTGCATACATTTAAAGTTATTAGAATTTTATATACAGAATTTCAACTTACAGGTATAGCGAGTAATATTTAAAATATACGATTTTACTACTCAGAAATAGCAATGAACAATGTTTATCCAATCTACGTATCAACCTAACACAAAAATTATAGACACGAATTAACACACAGCTCGCCCTGACTAATTAATGGCGATTGTTCGTAAGTGCCCTTACTAGTTATGTACTTGAGATAATCATATTATTTATGCTTAAATCTCTATACCCCAATATATGTAAGTACGGAAGGAAAAACGAAACGGTAAGATAACTTTGTAAAAGGGTGAAATATAAAAGCTGCAAGTTACAACAACTCACGCCGTCTGTTAAGGATTTAGTGAAGGCATTCATAGGAAGGGACTGCTATCTCTATCTGGTCCATCGAATGTGAGAAAAAGCTGCGGCTTTAGTGGGACAAATTCTTTTCGATTCAGTCACGTAGCGGTAAGATGGGCCTCTTAGCAGATTTTCTAAGCGTATGTTTAGGATTGGCCGGGCTATTTATTGAAAGGGATTGAATGAAGCGTACATCTTAACCGACGTGTTAAGCAATTGCGACAAGGCTATATCTTTTCATAGAATTACTTGAAAAAATTGAATCAAATACAATCATGTTTACAAAAGTTTCGCTTTAAATCTCTCAAGTTACTGAAAATAACAGCATAAGGCACTGTAATATTTTAACAAAATGCGTGTATATTTCTAGAAACAAATGTTTTTACATACGAATAAAACTATATGATAGAGGTTCCGCGCCGTAAAAATGTGCGGACAAACCAAATGACTAGTTGACCGTCATTTGACGTCTAGTGCGACATACGGCTACGTGGCTACGAACCGTAGCTCAGAGTTTGTAGCATGCATACACCGGGCACTATAAAATGTTTTTAATATCTTTTTTGTTTATTACCAAAGTAGTACAAGAGCATGGAGTCCACCTTATAAAGGTTAATAGTTACTGCTGCTGATGTGCATTCAACCAAGGTCTATCTCAAGACGATCGCAGATAAATTGTCATTTCTGTTGTCTAAGATCATTGCATCAACACATTTCTGCCGTAACGCAGAATTACTTTACGCTAGAAATCGGTGTGAGGGTGTTACTTCTCCGATCGAACAATGCTGTTTCTACCAACTTTTACTAATTACACTTATTTAGGTAAGAAAACATTAGGTTAACGACTCTTGAAACAGATTTAAAATATTTAGAAGAACATTTAAAAGTACTTTATTTTTTCGATTATAAGCTTAGTTTTTCGGAAAATATCAAACATCTGTAGTTAAAGTATCTAAACAAAAATATGCAAAAAAATACCGTAAGTACTTTTGACTCGAAAATCAATTTATTTTATAAGGAAAGAAAAAATATATTTATTATTGTATACAAATAACTTGATATTGTAAAGTATCCAGCAGTATGTGCCCAGACCAAATGACCAGTTGTGTGTCATTTAGGGTGTAATTGGCTCGCAGCTGACGCTGGCACGGCTGTTGGTCAATGTTTGGTTGTACACATATGGTGTATTGTTATAATTTGAAAATGTTCTAACAAATTTTACAATTTTATTTCACTACACATTACAATCTTTTTATACTATTCAGTGAAAATAAATCGTTGGAGAGAAAAGACAGGGTGGCAATTGTATATATATATTTTTTTTTTATAATATGGATAGTAGCAAACGAGCATGCAGCCCACCTGATGGTAAGTGGCTACTGCCGTCCATGGACATCTATAATCAACCCTAGGTAAGATCAAATCTCACCTATGGTTAGCCACAGATGCGTTGCTACCCCAGAGGACTAAGATGGAATGCCTCGGAAAAGTATATCTCCTTTACCACACCCTTCAGACCAGAACACAACAGCGCACAACACCGCTGCTATTAGACAGAAATAGGTGTGGCGGTGGTGCTTCCAGAGTTGAACCGCAAAGAGTTCTACCACCTTCTAATTATAACGTAATTTAAGGATTTCAAAATAATATAAGCACTCTACACACGCTATGTAGCCTCGGTAAAGTATGCCTTGGACGAACATACTAAATTATTTTCATCAAAGTCGTCGTTCGACTTCAAAGGTATTATTGTTCTGATTTCTACCTAGTAACAGCAACGTTAATGTTAAGCGCTACAGTGTTCTGGTTTGAAGGGTGTTGTAAGTGAGATAGTGGTAGATACTTATTCAAGGCGTTCTAACTTAGCCATGAGTGGCTAAAGTCCATTAACTTTTTTATTAATTGCTCATGTCAATATATTTAAAACGTAATATAAAATTATTGAACATTGCAGATAAACTTAACTGGTAATTGAAATCGAAAATTGCGAAACAGATTTTCAAAACTGAATTACGAATCTAGATAAAATTCATATTCAGTTTCTTACATCATTACAGTCTTATTATTTAAAAAACGTTCTGAAATTGATCAAATTATTATTTAACTGGCGACCAAATCGATATGTAGCTCAGCCAAAAAGTTGGCAGCACGCCAAAATCGCACTAAACGCAGTTACCTCAATTTCATCAACCTGTACCATTCCCAAGGTATATATTTATTAAACAGTAAGAATGAGTATATCTTGTATTGATATTAAATATTGTCATTATTTTATTTATTGGCAAAAAATGTACAGCCTAGAGGGTCAATGTCTAATATCTATTTTCAAAGGAAAACCATAACAATGCACGATGTTGAAAGTGTCTCATTATTCTGTTATATCTATAGACACATAAATTAAACGAACTATTACGTAATTGGATTGCTAAACGAGCATATCTACTTACATTTTATAAACATAATATAGTCTTAAGTTTATCTATTATATCATAGCATGTTTTTAGAGCTGTATCCTAAATTAGGTAAAAAATATAATAAAATCTCCGTATAACTACGTCCCCTTCGTACGAGTGGAAAGTTTCAGCCGTATAATCGCTGTGATTATTGTATGAAATTCCACGTTTACATAGTAAAATCACAAGTTGAGTGACTATTACATTGTATGGTGACTTGCGTTTTATCGAGTGTTAGCGAGATTAATAGCGGTTCGTCGCTCGCGGCAATTACACGCGCAATGTGGCGGCATCATGGTTTTGTTGTGCTCTCTGCTCAACCTATGTTTAACAGAATGACGCATGAAATAGAGCGGTGCGATTCACTTTATGACGGACGTAAAATAACGCCTAAGCTCTAAAATAATGCATCTATGATCCCTTCAGTAATACAAACCATTACGCTAAATTAAACTCATAAGAACGTCAATATCGTAACAACGAAGACATTATAGACTAAATCTGAGTAGTTATAATTTTATAGCTGTATACTATATTTTCTATTCACTTTCAATATTTATATTCTACTAGTTAAATTAAATAATCGTAACAAAAAACTAACTCAAGACTAATGAAAAAAAGTGAAAAAGTAAATTTAAACTAATATAACGCGGCGTAGCATACCTACGAAATTTTGAATATATTTTTCCTTACAAACACATTCATTAGTGATGCAAATTTATATCATTTTCATCTAGTAGCCATGTCCTCATACATATGAAATACTCATTCATAAAATATTCAAAATGGTTTCATGCTTCTTAATTATCTATGTTTGTACTGCGACAGAAAGTTTCACGTGTTCCTACAAATTCGTTTCGAATCTACATTGCGTAAATTATGATATGTTGCTTTTACAAAACGTTCGAGTTATATAATAATTTCAATATGATACTACCAGAAGATAATTAGATATGAAACCAAATTAATTAAATACAGTAGCCAGTAGACCAACCATTTTTATTGAAAGCCTCACTTACCCATTTATATATTTATATATTATATTAAGGTTTTTACAGCACTGCTGCATATAGCAATAAAACTATTCGGCCAGCAGGAAATTCGTCGAATTCGTTTTCATACATCTGATTTCAGTGCGCATTTTGTTGCTTTCCTTAGAATTGTGGGGCTTTTGCACGCAGCGAATGTTTGTTGAACTTGTGCCGGACGCCTCGGGCAGCTCTGATACACAATGACACAATTAAGCGTTCACTTAGTGCCGGTGCCATTAGCTCTATTAATATCATAAAACAAGCAACATTTTTGTCACTTTCTACACCAACCAACTTAATAGAAAAAATATAGACATTACTAAATTATGTCTAAGACAAGAATATTGCAACATTAAGTTAATTTATTTTTTTTAATTTGCACTATTTATTTAACACTAAATATATTTAATAGTAAAATCCAAAGCTATTAAGAAAATTAGCTTGAGTTCACATCAACATCTTTTTAGGACATGTTAAATAGAATAGGAGTAGCGATGCAACTGCACGATGCACATAATTATAAAAACTGCAGCTAACTGTACCTGATTATCATGGACTCATACGTTATAGTTACATACTTATGCAATGTAGGCTCATAGAGAGGTAAGGCGTCCGTTCCACTCGCGAGGAGCATTCGAGACAAATTCAATTTGCGCGAACGCCGGCGACGAGCCAGTTTGCGCGGCTAACTAGCTGCGACGTGCACGCCGGCCCTTTCATATTGTATTTTGGCGATTGAGTACCATCGTCTATCCTATTATTTTTACGTAAAGCCATGTAAAATTTGATAAAATAGGACGTATTATTTTGTTATGCTTATTTTTGTTCATAAAGCAAGCATTGACTATTTTACTTTTAAGTTTAGCCTACCTACATAGCTTTGTTCTTGTTTGCTCTTTTTATATATGTACCTATACATATATAGAATACCGCAACACTATATGACAATATTGAATACAAAATTAGTTATATCCACTCATAACATCTTAATAGTAGTAAAAAATTCTTATAATAACTTAATGTAGGAGGAAGAAAGTTAAGGAGCACAGCGGGCGATCTCCCGCGCGGCGTAATATACGCTAACAGGTC
This sequence comes from Cecropterus lyciades, assembly GCA_002930495.1. Classification (NCBI taxonomy): domain Eukaryota; kingdom Metazoa; phylum Arthropoda; class Insecta; order Lepidoptera; family Hesperiidae; genus Cecropterus; species Cecropterus lyciades. The sequence goes on along the minus strand of MOOZ01000475.1, from coordinate 993,277 downwards.
AGGACAAGACAAATGTGTTTTCTCTCCGCCGGTATTACAAGCAGAGTGCGCTTACAGCTTCCCATACTTCGATAGCAACTGTAATCAATTGCTTATTAAGTTTTTTGTCCTTAGAAAGAAATTGGGCTTTTGTATAAGTCCTAAGCTAATAGGATTCAGGTTCAATGTCCAAGTCAAAAGTTTAAAATGAGGATTTTAAAAGTCAAGAAAAGAAGCTTACCGTTGTTTCGTTAATTTTTTCACAATAAAAAAGTCATAAAAATAATTCTTTCAGTACATATAAAAATAAACTTTATTTTTTGCATTTAAAGAATGCCAATAAGCAATGGAAAAATTGGAAAAAGGTAACGTGGAATTGTAATAACTTTATTCTTTCTACAATGATTCAGCCAACATAAACTAAGCGAAAGAGAATTCTTTAGTTTACATCAAAATATTGGAAATATTTAGCATTAACTTATTCGCACTACTTTTATTTTTGTTGTCGTAGGAATCGATAATCCGCGTGGTTATCTTATCATTCTATCTGTATAGCGTAGGTAAATCCGCCCCCAATAATATTTGCTATTCCGTTTATTCAAATAGAGTTTCTTAATTCAACGCAATCAAAAAATGTATTTCTCTACGATATTTAAATCTTTCTTCTTCTATATTGTATACTATAATAAACCTGTAGGAGATCGATTCCAGTACATAGAAGATATTTAGGAGACATTTTTAGGAGTCTGTCTGTCTGTTTATCTGTTTGTCTGTGCGTTTATGCACGCTAATCTCAGGAACGGCTGTGTCGATTTGACTGCGACTTTCACTGATGTATTGTTGTCACTTAACATTAAGCTTCACTTAACACTTATTATTTTTTTTATATATTCATCGATTCACAAATAAAAAAAATGTGTCAATTTAAAAATTACGATGTATTTGTTATTTGTTAGAAAAAATGTTAATATTTTTTTATAGTATTGAAGTAGCAAACGAGCATGCAGCCCACGATAGTAAGTGGTTACTGCCGCCCATGAACATCTGTAATCAACCCTAGGTAAGATCAAAGTCTCACCTAAGGTTTGCCACAGAAGCGTTGCTACCCCTGAGGACTAAGATGCCGAATGCCTCGGTAAAGTATGTCTCCCTTACCACACCCTTCAGGCCAGAACACAACATCGCATAACACATATTAGGCAGAAATGGGGGTGGTGCTTCCGGAGTCGAACCACAAGTGTTCTACTACCTTCATTTCCTTAACCCTAATCATGCAGATATACTGATGACTTAGGATTAGGTTAAGCGACTTCGTGACTATGTATTATGTACTGTGTATCTACTAAACCAAAACATATTTAAATTATTTGTTGCTTTTTTGTGATATGGAAGTCGGTCTATTTTTTTTTTTTTTGTTTTTTTTACAATGCAGGGCCCCGACATTTATTGCGTAATGGTAGCTTAGGGTTTCAGTAATATTGTGTCCTATCCAGACTCTGAATATTTAAAAGAAGTACAATACGTATTTGAGGTAGATAATACAGGTATTATTTAAGTACCAAAGAGAGGGGGAAGGCAGGTAGTATCTTTGCTTATTTTAACAAAAGATATTTGCTTATTTCGTATTGAATGTCTTAAGATCAGTTTCTACCAATGTTCTTTAAATAAATGTTATTTAGTTAAAATTGTTGAAGATATAAAATTCGGTTATATTCATTTCATATTACATTTTTATTAAATGCGGGTGAAACCGCGGGCACAGCTATATATGTAGAATACAATATTTTATTTAGATTTAAGAACGTAAATACTTTTGCTTAGATTGCCGACACCAAGTGATTAGATAGAAACGGTTTATGGATATGAAAATGTCACTGTTCAGTTCTATAAAAGAGAGAAACACAAAAAATATAAACATATTTATATTTTAACTGTATTTACAATTTATTTACTATATATTGTTAGTTTCTCGAATAAACCTATATCATATAAATCGTATCGTAAATGTCGTAGATGCAAAAATATTATTTATCTACCATTCAATACAATCTGCTTCTACTATTTACCGAAAGTTATCAAATCAGTTCTTGTGTTTCAAATCTACAGAAGAAAGTATTCCCATAACGATAAATATGAATAGGTTCATGGAGTGTTAGTAAGTTGGACGACAACGTAGCAAGATGTTTCGCAATATTATAACTTGGCGACTTATTGTAAGCTTATTTTTCGAATAAGAAAACATCGTGGAGAACTTAACTTTGTGATAACAGCTCGTTTCAAAGACGGTTTCTGTAATAACTGGGGGAAGGAGCGTCCCAGTCACGGAGGTGCAAATTATGCGCGATGCATCTTTTTGCATGCATTTATATTATTTTGCATGCATATAAGAGAAGGGTTATTAATACTACGATGCGTGTACTACACGAATAGTTATATTATCGTATAAAAGTTGTATAATTAAAAAGTAGTAATTGAACGTGTAGTTTGCCCGGTGATAAGAAGCCACTTCCAATCGTTGAAAGCTGTAAAAAACCCAACATACGATTAGAGTCCTATCTGAGGTTGACCACAGGTGATTACCCTTCAGGACTAAATCAGAGTGCCTCCTATAAGTTTTTCTTGATATCAGAAAACTGCACTATTTAATACATATATAATAATAATAATGCTTTTTACACTCATAGCCCCACACTAGGATTTTCTCCTGTGTCGTGGGTACCATGAACTCACAAAGAGTAATACATAAACACCCAGAACTAGAACAGAAATCTAAATTCATCATTCAGATGTCTGTCTGGCCGGGGATCAAACCTGGGACCCACTGCGTGTCAGACCGGCATGGTGGCTCCGCCGCGCGGGTCATCGGTGTGGTGCCGAAGTTGTCGAAGTAAAAGGGATTCTATTACACGTTTTTATACTGAATTCTATTCAAAAGTTCTATAGGTATGTGATACCTGTACTACACGAATAGTTAGACTATCCAATAAAAGTATGACACGTAAGCCACTTCATATAAATGTCAATTTGTTTTTGATTCAAATTTACGTTAATGAAAATAACACGACTCACGCACATTTAACGCGATTAACGTTAATTTAATAAATTGGATGCTGTGAATTTGTTACAAAGAGAACTGAAAATCTCCACAAATTATAAATTTCCCTCCACATCCAAATTTATGTCACTGCATTTTACATTTTTGAACAAATTGTAAAATTAACACATTTTATGAAAAAAAATAAAAACATTCATCAATTATAAAATATAATGGTAGAATGATTTTTAAATCTCAACAATATATATATGAGACAATCTATTGTAAGATTGTAAAATTCGTAAAGTAATCTCAATAATGTACCTATAATATTTAAAGAATATTTCTTCTAATCCGTGAATTATATAACAATAAATTCAATTGTTTACTCGTGTAATCACTGAACAGCCGCCTCCCTATCGTTCCTTTCCGTAAGGTATCACATCACCCATGATATCTAATGGAAACGAACGGTTATGACAAAATAAGTACGAATCCGGCGCCACTGAGTCTTCTCACTTGTCCCCTCTAAATCTTATAGCAACACGGTGTCATAATGCAAGCAAGGCACAAACATGTCTACGTGCGCCAAGCTTGTTAAGTGGTTTGGAAGAAAAACATCACAAAAACTTTTCTTATTGTCGCAGCCCATTTAAGACATATGTATTACTATAGGGCTCACTCGGTAGGAAAGAAAATAACGTAACAGACAGAACTTTCAACGAATTCGCATAAAAATAATCCAAATCGTCAAAATATTTTTCAGCTTTATTAATATTAAACAATGTTTATATTAGCGTACTGTCCCGAGTATAATAAGCAAATTGTTAAGGAACGGCAAAAAGCGTCCAATGGCGCCCTTCACGAAGTTAACAAAACATCCCTCGTCTCGGGCCGCAGGTTTTGTAGCCGAGACTTCGTAATAATAACCTTTGTAATTCTTCAAGTAAAACGCCACAAGTTTTTTAAGTGTACCTCAAAGCGAGTTCACCGTCACTCTTCATACATTATGAAACGGTCCGTTTTCTTACCATTCCCCTTGTACATTTCGACACTTAATTATTTTCTTGGAAATTTATTTTTATTAACGTTTTGTTTTATATATGTATATACATATATATGTTATAAATATAAAATATTTTTCACGTGAATCGCTTAAAATAAGTATAAATTCACACACAAAAAAAAAGTTCATAATATTTGTATTATTTACAAATATTAATGCTCAAAACATCAATAAATAAAAGTCAAGTTTGGTAAATTACTTCATTTTATTAACATTACACCCTTATGTTTTCTCAGAATAAGAAAAGAAATATACATTTTGAAATGTTTACGTAAATTATTTACTCTGCATACACCTATACAATTTAAATATCTATAAATAAATTGTTCAAACATGTCTAAATTCATGTATTCAGGCTGCAAAGTTCTCGCGCTACATGTAGAGTTGCTCGAAAACTTGACGACAGCTAAGTCTTTCGTCGGATGTAATTTTGAACGCGTTTCAGGGAAACGACGGTGACGTCGACACAACTGAGCCGGAGACGTGTATCGCTCCTGGAGACTCAACCTCGACTAGCCTCTCCGCCCGGCTCGTCCCGACCACGCAACCCCCGTGCCCGACCCTAACTCCGGTACGCAGCGAATATTTTTTGTGGGGACATCATAATAATAGCTCTGTATTACTTCAGGAGAAATTCCAAGAAGTTTATAACTCGAGATGAGTTTCGTGTTCCTTGTCATAAATAATAAAGCGGTCGTCGACTACAACGTTGTGCAGATTTTAAGTGAAGTAAAAATTCAAGAAATAATTTTTCATTTTCGGGTCTCAAGTCAAAAGAAAATTGTTGGAAGTTTCTTAAATTAATGAAGATTTCGTGGAAGTTGTGCTGTAACTAAGTTCGCTGGATACGACTGAATATTTTCGTTTTCACGTTAAAATGTAAATAAATAATTAATTATTTTGCTGATAATTTGATCATTCATCATATTCATGATCATACTAATTCATTTAACGTAAAATTTTACCAAGTACGAATTTGTTTAAATTAAATAACTTATTTGCGTATTTTAATCGAAAGTAACATTTTTTTCAGGGCTTATTTTGTACGTAAAATACCGGCATATCCGCGCATGAACAGTTGGAAACATGTTCCGCGTGATCGAGCCGTTTGTTATTTTGTCGCATAATGTAGAAGGGTGACTCGTCGTTATTTGCCGCGGTGCTGTCGTGGCACCACATTCTTTTCATACAAGCTACATGATAAATTGCATAGAATAAAATAAAAATCTAAATATATCTATGTTGTTTTCAATTCGACGACTCTGAGTCGAAAAGGCCGTGAGTATCAATCTAACATCATAAATTTCGCTTAACGTTCAAACTACTACTAACACGACGTCGAAGTGGAGGCACTATTCTCTTCTGTGCTGTCTACAGATTCTACTTAAGTTAATGGATAAGTTACGGAGGCACGGAGTTTACTTTGTGTTTTCAGGTAGACGGACTTGATCGTGAAGTTTTCTTCGTTAATTTGAACAAGTCAGGAGATTCGCAAACCTGTCAGTATTATTTAAGGAACAAAGCTTTTACAATGTTAATTTATAATCTAATCTTAACATTAAACGCATGATTTGGTTACGTATAATTTATCGAGAGATATTATGTACCTAATATATATAAATAATAAGCAGGTACAAGTGGGTAATTTACTCGTATTTGACGCTATGAAATGCTAAACATGTGGCATATGTTCAACTCGTGCTTCATTTACGATACCATTCATGGAACGGTGTAACAAATTACAACAGAATTACAAGTTATTTTCAAAAAAGCAACTCCCGAAAAGTTCCTCCGCCTAAAGAATTATGAAGATTAGCATAACAAAGTAATCTGAAGCTGTGTTCGGGGAATGCGTCACCTTCTCGTCGTACCAGTGGTATATTACGTAATTTAAAAATAAACTTTTGCTATGGAAATGTAAATAAATGTGTCAGAATTCTTCGTAGTTCAGTTACGTCCGCACTACCATCTTACCAATATTTACATTAAAGCAGCAGTATTGGCATGTTATACTTTACTTTGAAAGGTAATTTGCAAGCAGCTTCGTACTTCTAACACAACTGTAAGGCTAAATACATATATATTATTACTAATTATATCTATACACTTATTTTACTTTATGCAATCACTTTATGATTATTTGGTTTACATTAATATTCTTGAAAATCCTAGCATATATTTACACAAGACAACAAAATTTAATCCATGTGATTTATTTCTAATGTAAGCAACAGTGTACCGTGTAAAAAGTCTTAAAATTGAATGATAGTAAAAAATGAACGACGTATATAAATAGTGTAAGAAATAAAATTACCATTAAAGAATACCTAAAATAATTAAAAATATATAAAAAAGTGCATGTCAACTCCGACATACGACTGGACTTTACTCCTTAATTACGATTGTCTAAACAGGCGGAATAAAATTAAATTTAAATAAGTTTCAATTTTTGTAAACAGCGCCATCTGTGCGACGGATGCAAAAACTTGAAGTAAGTTTCAATTGTTGGAAACAGCGCCATCTATGCAACAGATGAAACAGGGAAATGTGCGCACAATAGGTTGCGCACCAAAAACGTAACGAGGTCATTAGATCACTAGATTTTTCCCCTCATATTTTTCTCATACCGGGCGCTTTATATGAAAATCGATTATCAAGAACTATACATAAACTCCAATAATTTAAAAAATGAGCTATAATTTTTTCAAATACTGATAGTTAAGCCCCATAAAAATTATATTAAAAGAAAAGGAATTAAACATTGAACTACAATTAATTTTATTGTAAATGAATACAGATAGACAGCCCTAGCATACACGGGCTGTGCGTCGAACGAGTAGTCACGGAGCGCCGCGGGCCGGTCACTCGCTTCCGCTACCAATTACGCTAATGGAATTTATTTCATTTCAAACTCATGCTTCTTCAACTGGAGTCCCCGCTGTGCACTTTGAGTGCTCTTATATTGAGACTCGACCGCCTACTTGAAGTTACAATTATGCAATAGTTCAACAACTGTAACTGTTACAAACTTATTTATATGTTTGTTTCAAGTTGTGTCATTTTAGTGATCTAAAACCATATACTTCAGATTAACTTAAGTGAGTAAACAATTAGTGTCAAAGTATTAAGTACTTTAATTGTTAATCATCAATATATTAGTAATTTATTAAGTTTATTATCATTATCATTGCCGTTTCAGGCATTAATATTATAATAATAAAATATTTAACATATGCTACTTGATCTTGTAAATATAAAAAAAAAATATTAGAACCTATATCACGGTTTAAGAGATTTGCACTTATAAAATAGAATAAAAAGGTTCCATTCATTGCTATATTGTCTTTTGCTAGAGCAAAATATATTAAACTTTAATAATTATGTATAATTTTGTGAAAACAAACATTGACTACTAAGTTTCTACCACTATTAGTACTGTATAGCTGTACTGAGTTTGTAGTTCTGAGATCTAGTTAAAAAACAGCTAAAAACCCGTAAGTGCTCTTGTTCGAAACTTGCTCACCTCTAAGGAACTTCGCTTCAGTAACTAATATTAGTCAATTAGGTATTCAGAACGCGCGTCGCGTTTGCCGACTGTGGCCGGCCCGCTTCACCTTATAATCTGTCCTGTGTGCACCGTATCTAACGATATCGAATTTGTATCAATTGGTACTTTTCCTGTGCAATAAATATGTAACTGGCA
>MOOZ01000475.1:950556-971026 GCA_002930495.1 Cecropterus lyciades | reverse complement strand
ATACAATGAAACATACATCCATACATATATACATACATACGCTTGAAAAACATTACCCTCTTTATGACGCAGTCAGGTAAAAAAATTTGCGAAGGTATAATTTAGATGGAATTACTAGACTAATCTTATTGAGCTTTAAGGTGTAAGTTAAAGTACCAGTTATTATACCTAACACATTAAAACCATTTAATAGCTTATTTACATTTCATTTCAATTATCTTACTGTCAAAGAAAATATAAGTATAGAATTATAAATATAATTTACATATAAGTACGCAATTACTTTGTAAGCAATATATCTTAAAGATCAATAGTATTTTCAAATCAATAACGGATTGTAGCTTGATATCTAGTATAATATCTTGCTCTTGTAAAATTGCATACAACGAACGCTATTACCTACGATTTCACCCAACCAGGCAAGGACACATTTAGAATGCACATATATTTCATTTTAATATGACGGTAGAAGCTTGTAATGTCGGATTGAAATTAAATATACCTTCCGCAGACGTCTTCCAGAATTGAGATGGGATATGAGGTAAAATATAAGTTTCAATATGAAAATCAAACCCAGCTACGGATGGAAATGCACAGTATTACAAGCCATGCTAGAAAAATATAATAAGATAATACTGTGAATGTACTTTTCTGGCCTCGTTGAACTTCTAAAAATGTTACCTAACAACGTAGGCAGCCATCAAGTGTTATACAATTGGTTACTCGTCTTCTAATAAACATGATAGTTGTCTTCGTGAACCGCTTATTTACTCATCTCTTAAAACAGTGATGTTAAAAGTAAAAACGTTCTAGTTTGAATTATGTGTGATTCCTTTTCTATTTTCGATTAATAATAAATGTTTAAAAGAGCAACTTACCATCGAATGGAGTGCACCTTATTTGCTACTTCTATTTCTAAAAAAGTAAAGTTATTATCATGTCTACATTAAAAACTGGAACTTTTGAACACGAATCTTAGGGCTCTTATACAGTCGTGACTACTAATTCTATAGCGTAGGGCTTTGATAGACGTAGACGTAACGCGAAGCAGCAGTGTTCAGCGCCTACAGAAATAGTTTGGTATGATCATAAACAAAATTGTCAATTGACTCCAGAAATAAAAAATATATTGATGGCCATGAAAAGGAAATTAAAATAAATAACAAAAATAATGATAATTAAATCTATGGAACGTATTAGGGAATTCAAGATTAAGTACAAGTGATTAATTTGAGCTATAATGTCCGTAAAGCATACTCCAATAAATTCAGTTTTTCTTTAACCAACTTTAACTTTTCTAAAACCTATAAATTATGAATTATTGTAAATAATACACAGTAATATCGGCTTTTAAAGGATTTAGCGGTACTGGTGCACGAAGCTTGGTTTGTGACGATTGCGTCGCATAAATGCGGCGTTGTCGCAACGTCTGCGCTGCGCATAAATCCATCAAACGGCTACGCTGGAAAAACTCCAGTGTGTAGAAGCTCTTAGTCTTCTTAGAATAAGAACCTCAGTCTTCTTAAAGTAAGAATTTTTGTCTTTTAGGAATAAGTAGGTTTAATTCCGTAATTCACTGCGCTAGTGAACTTAATAAGCCTTTGACAACACTAAGACCTCTCGTTAAGGAAACTTGCACGTTTTATACACAATGTTTTCCTTTACTTTAAAAGCAAACATTCTGTTAAAATGTATACCAGCCTTTATTTAACTCACCTTGTTAGTTCGTATATTTGCAAGGATTGAATCTTACAACCAAATTTTTGTTTATTTCTATCATTCCTAATCCAATATGGCACATGCCCTATATTAGCGGATAATTATTGTTCCTGCACCCCCATGAAATGAATTGATATCTATAAAAAATCCTAATATGAATATGTAAAAACAAAATGACGTTGCTAAAAAGTTAGTTTTAAAAACTTTTCTTGATTTTTAATTTTTTTTATTATACTTACTTACGTACGAATAAAAAATATCTTATTTGAACCCGCTACAATAGTGACGAAATCTGAAATTTAATAGCTACTTCTAGCGTAAAGCAGCTCTTGAGTTTCGGTGGAAGGATGTGGTATGGCTTACATATGAGGCGACAATTTATTTATTTACACGTAACGACGCATCTGTAATCAGTATCAGATAGAATTCCTGTTCTATAACATGGGTCCTATAGGAATGCGTGCTCATCTGTTATTTCAAATTAACAAATAAAAAAAAGACATATAAATATATAATCTCGGCTTCAAGTCTGCTCTAAATTAAAAAAAAAACGTCTAAAAATGTGCAGTGTGTAGGAACAATAACATTTTTCTGTTGTAGACATATTATAAACACCCCATTCGATAGGGGCGTGAGAGGATTTTTGCCTTTCCTTCCCTTAGGGTAAGGAACCTCAAAGGAATACATATTAATGAAATCTTTAAATATTTTTCGAACTCTACACTTTTATTTAATATTTCTTATGTAACTAAGTTTAATGTGGAATGTATAAACAATAAAAAATAAGTTGACAGTTCCGTGTAGTACGTTAGTCTATAATAATCAGCAGGTTTTATTTATTAAGCCTACGATTGCAAGTACGTTAACTGTGCCATTGTAAGATTTACGCATACGTAAAATGTAATAAACGTGTTTATTTGTAATAAACGACTTAACGCAAATATTTAAAAGTTATTAAAAACATAATCAACATACTCCCAGAACATGTGGACATATTACAAAAGTTTAATTAGTGCACCCTAACCCTCAAACTCCCTTTTTATTATTTGCATAGTCATTAAAGAATTAAAATTAGTTATTTGTGATATTGAACAGATCAAAGTATTGCACGGTGGCTGCGGACGTAAATCCTAATGAATGCGAGGGTGACAGTGGTACTATGTCGCTGCGAGACATGTCCTGCGCGTCATTCAAATCCGCCAACAATGTTGGTTACATAATAAATTCACATTGATTTTTAATATCCATCTTCAACAAGTATTATTATAAGTCTAAGTAGGATGCAAGATGAAAAGTCTAAGTAGTAAAGGCTAAATAGAATTGGCCTGGAAATCGGAGAGTCACAGATTCAAATACTAGGTGAACGTGCATGTGTGTGTTTTAAAAATTAATTATCACTTGCTTAAACAGTGAAAGAAGAAATCTTCAAAAAGATTCGCCTAAGAGTTCTTAAGAAAACTTCCCAAGGGTGTGTGAAGTCAACCAATATTCACTTGGCCCGCGCTGTAACAACTGACAATGACTATAAGTCAAGACGTTAACTTTTTGATCACTTACAATAATAATACTCTTACCATAATAATAATACTCTTAACGTAAAGGTAATATACGTCCTGAAGGTAGCGCACAATTTTTCGCCTTTAAACTTCTTACAAAGAATACATATATATAAAGAATACTAAAATAGTAATAAAAAAAATATCATTAAATTAAGGCAGCACGTAAGATGAATAGAGACCAAAAAGAAAATATCAGGGTGTGTACGTGAACAAACCAATTACCGGTCTTGGGTCAGGGTTTTTTTTTCTTTTTTTTTTTTATCAGAATGAAGAAGCAAACGAGCATGCAGTCCACCTGATGGTAAGTGGTTACTGCCGCCTATGGACATCTGTAAGCAACTTAATATTGAAAAGGGGTTTTATTACAAGTCGATCACAAATGCGTTGCTACTCCCGAGGACTGAGATGGTCGTCACATACATATATAAGTGAGCCGGCAACCACACTCTTCCAACGAAACGCAAGAACTCTTTCACGCTCGAAATAGGTGTGGCGGTGCGGGTCGAACTACACTGGTCCTACCACCTGGTAAACGTTGTGGAAGTGTTGGACAGGAACTAACATATTATATTTTGTTGTAAGGGAGACATACTTATTCGAGGCATTCCGATTATCCTCAGGAGTAGCAACGCATCTGAGGCCAACCTCAGGTAAGACTCTGATTTTATTTGGGGTTGATTACAGGTTTTCATGGGCTGCAGGAGCCACTTGCCAACAGATGGATTGCATGTTCGTTTGCTACTTCAACGTAAATGTACTGCTATTGAAAATTATTTAGTTTTTTTTCTAAATTGGGATAAGTAGTAAAGATTTTATGTTATAAGAATACTCGAAAAATATTAAATGGATTCAAAATAGCATATAGTGTATGTATGGAATATTTTCAGTTTTCAAATACAAATACGGACATGTGCAAGTATAGTACACGGTCGTATTTTATGTGTACGGTCTCTATCGGCACGGAGACGGTACACGGACGCTCTATGTGAGACGCCGGTACAAATAAACTCCTTGAGCCCCGAGGGAATTCAGTCGCGAATTTAATGCGCTCACCGACTTCCACGTAGATACTGAAACAATGTCATGTTTTAGATTTTGTTAAGCGTGTTGCTAAAATTATATCAACAATGAGAAATTCTTCGTTTTCCTCGGAATTATTTTGAATAAATATTATATTTTTGTGCAAGTATATTCTTATAATGTCTACAAAACGCAATAAACTTATTACGTATTTTTTTAACACTTTTAAAATAAAGGAGTAAGTATACGTAGAAAAACATCCAATAGATTATAATGAATGATACACAATAACCACAAAAAACTTTTTACAAACATTAATTGTAAGCAATTATTTACATATTAATTTGCAATAAAATATTTCTTACATTGAAGAAGTATATAAAAATACGATGGTGTAAGCATACGGACACCCTACACTAATATAAGGTCGCGAATAACGTTATAACTTATTAATATTGTTTTAAATTTGTATATTAGCGATTATAATGAAAAACTTACAGTAACATTGTATGTACTTACTGGTACGCCGCTCCGTAAACATATTGCGAACAAGAACGTGTTGTGTATTCGGAATCGGTGATGTAAGTACAATTAGTTATCCAATTCCCTCAGAGAGATTTACTTAGTTAGGAGAAAAGTTATGTAATGAAAGTATAAAACCTTCCATATGTTGTTAAAAGTTCACTATTGTCCATTAACAACCGGAATAATGTCAAAAAAGAACCTAAATTAAAAAAAAATTAAAAAAACGTGTCATAAAAGTATCCAAAATAATATAGCTGAGAATTATTTTACATCAGCTGAAAAATATACATACCAATCCGTCCATTTGTTTAGAATCGATGATGCTACAAACAGACAGACACGTGAAACTTAAAACACCCATCTTGCGAGAGTTAACAAAAACAAGAGTTCTGATGTCAATCTCAAACGCGACTTTAAAGTTGCAAGGACTCGTAAATAAATCTCGATCGTACCACATCCTTGTATCCAAAACGCAACATTGAATAAAAAGATTGCTGCTCTATCGTTGCCGTTAAGATTTTTTATACTTTCGACATAGAATTCTATTCTTCATAATGATACGTATTAACCTCAAAATGAAAATAAAGTAACTTTTCTAAACTTTTAAAAATTGTGCCGAGTACACGGTCAAAGTTTCCATTTTTACAATTTTTGATGTTACATTCATAAGTTGTACCTAATTCAATAACTATTCAATTAACGCGAAATTTATTTAAAATTTTATCCTAATAATATTGCGGAATATATAATATTGTCACAATATTACATGTCCAAAATATTTAACGTCGCAGTCAATTGAAGTCATCATAACTTTGTCGGTCATATGATTTAGAAATAAAATATTGATTCGGTTTCAACGTCGTCATTTAAAAATTTATTTTTATAGGAACGGTGGCTGCGCGCCCCTAATGCTCGCAAATTAAAAGGCGCGGTGTTCCCGAGGGACTCCTATTTGCGTCGGTAAAGATTTGCCGAGGGTCCCGTGGGCTATTCTGTACGGTTGACAACTCGCAATCGATCATTAATTACGTTTAGTGTGTAATATTTACGCCACATGTCGCATTGCTTATGCCATGACGAATCCCCTATTCTTTCTCCTATATAAACACTTGTTTTATAAAAGAACGGTTTAAATAAAAATCTCTTATATTAGATACAATTAAACGAACATAATCCTAATTAAAATTAAGGTTTTAACGGTAAAGGTAAACAACATGATGAAACCACGAGTTAATTTTTTACATTGAAGTTGCAAACAAGCATGCAGTCCACCTGACGGTAAATGGCAACTGCTGCCTATAGTCATTTAGTTTATCTTTAGTTGACCTTTAGTATTACCTGAGGTTAGCAAAAGATCGATTGCCACCCGTGAAAACGTAATTGTGATATCTGGTTTTTATGTTTCTCCCTCACATATTTTTAAACTAAAACATATCAGCGCTTAACATTGTTGTTACCTATAAGACATAAAAATTTGGTAGTGATACCTCCAGAATCCGACTACGTAGAGGTCTACCTATTTTTTATAGTATGCAAGTAGCAAACGAGCATGCAGCCCACCTGAAGGTAAGTGAGTATTGCCACCCACGGACATTTGTAATCAACCCTAGGATCTTATCAAAGTCTTACCTAAGGTTGGCCACAGATGCGTTGCTACCCCTGAGGACTAAGATGGAATGCCTCGGAAATGTATGTCTCTGTTACCACACCCTTCAGACCAGAACAACAGCGCATAACACTGCTGTTATAAGGTAGAAGTAAACTTTTAAAAACTTACTTTAAACAAACAAAAAACATTGCTTGTTTTACGTAACATTATTTGCAGATTCAAATCACGTACTCGATTCACGTCGAATCACGTGGAATACTTTATTTGAACAGCGCTAATTAGTTAAAAGGTACTGGCAGTGTTTTGCACAAATATAATACTTGCCAGTCAATATGTAATAATTCTGTGCAATCATACTATACAGACGGGAATCAGCACGTGTGTAGATAAGCATCTGCTGAGTGGTCCCCTTGTGTTTTCCGATCGGCGCTGTCGCTATTAATTCCTGAACCCTGTCACAAAGCTAATACACAGGCTTGGACGTAATGTGATGTATTTGCAAGTGAAATGTTATAAGCATCGTCAACTCGCTACTACTGGAACATACATATTCATAAAGAATGGATATTATGTAACAATAAACCTGCCTGGGTTACGCATTGCTTCTGTTTTGTATTGTATCTCCGATAACTTCATTCAGAATTCATGCAATTAACATCTGATACTGTGATTTTGTATATATTTTTTTCAAACCTACCGATCCTTTATTGATGATATTTCTGAATCTATTTTTTCATTTATTAAATTTATATACCTACTACCCATATATGTGGACACTATATGACGATCTACGTACTGTTAGTATGATCCCGATATACGTGTGTAGATGTAGCGCTTACCGCAACAATTTAGTATGTGGACCACAGAATTCACGTGATTAGTGGATGTCAATCTATGCCCTTGTATGCTTATAGTTATATGTTAAGTTAGTCCCAACAAGATTGGTGATGCAAAAGAAATTATTCGAAAACGCGTTTGAGTCTCACCTTAACTTTTAATGACAGTGTGCCCTAGAAATGTAAATTGAGGGGAATCGTTAATAAAAATTCCGGGCTGAAACAACAAATTAAACGAAGCCGAGCCACTCGAAAAGCCATAAGTACCTACTCATCTCAATTGCCATCGATAAGAAATCCAAGCCGTGGCAATGTATTCCGGGCACGTTTCGGCTCACGGTTTTTTCTCGCAATGCCGCTATGGCCTTTAAAACGAATTGACTCTTAAATTCTTCAGAATGAAATGTTGTCTGAGTTTTATTAAATCGAGTGTAACCATTCCTGACATTACGCAAATGGCGGGCCCTCCCCTACATCTGTCGCAGGGATGCACCCCCTTAATAAGTGTTAACGCTCGCCGGCTGCGATGAACACTCCGTCCCGGCTCAAGCTAAATCTCTACAAATTCTTGATACAAATTAATGCTGTGGGAGGACTTCACGAGCGTCTCTTGTAATTTCATTTTGTAATACCACGGCACCCCTACGAGCGGGATAACGTTACAATACGAGAAATTTACTCGACATACCTCGCACCAGCTCAACAATTCCTATGTATATTGTTTATTGTACCTTTTATGTTGAAAACTTCTAAATCACGTAATCCGTAGTGTCAAATGAATGTGAAATAGAATCTCGAAAAAACACATTATAGTTGATATCTGAACAACAATAAATTTTAGGTTATGAATTTAAACTCAAGTTTACAATGTTGTAATGAAATGTGGTAAACACAGTATATTACGTAAACCAACTTTAAGCATTAAGTCACATTAAAACTGATGTACAACAGTGACATCGTAGGTATAGCAATATGTTTCCATTTTTCAGACCATTAACTCTGGACAATAACACGGCTACGGAGCGGGCGAGTAAAATAAATGCCGGACGAAATAGTTCGAAACTGGTATCATCGTTGCAAATGTAAATGAACAATTAAAGCGTTCGCCGTGGCCAGGGACAATGATGATAATTATTTTAGTTTGCTGTCAGCGCGGTTGTCAGTCGACGCGGGAGCCCGCCCGTCCGCTGGAATGCTCCTCGGACCCCTATTTTCGCCATTAAAGAGCGACACTTCTGCTGTTCGTAAATTATTATCAGCTAGCGCTTTCATTACTTGGTTCTGTAACAAAGGAACTCTACAAACGTAGGCTCACCCTGATTTAACTTCAACAAGTTCGATTCCGCAGCGCCTCCACCTCTATTGTTCACTGTGCTTCATATTAGAGTCGAGGTGAAATTTTGATTTATACGTTATACTGTTATCGGCGGTTTTAAACGGAGCAACTTCGTTGAAAGGATTTCATTGAGTAAGTTAGAATCTAACATGTAATGAGTATAGAACAGAATGCATAATGCATATGCATTTCCAATTTACAAAAACTCTAACATTATTCATTAGATCATGTTGAGTACTTTTTTCGAAGTTTCATAATGTTATTATGAATTCGTAGTGAGCCTACAATTATTTTATTTATGAAATGCAAGTAGCAAGTAAGTGACTACTATCGGCCATTCATCCATCAGCCATTTGAGCTCCACAGCTGGACATAGGCCGCTCCTTTTTGCCAATAAGCATTGCGCCTGACATGCACTTTGGTTGACCGCAGAGGATATTGTATAGGAAGGCCGCTACTGCATATTTCCTGGACATGTCCCTTAGTCGTCTCGAGAAAGAAAAGCTCTTCCGATAAAGACGGTGCTATCTTTTAAATGTTTACATAGAACCTCTTTTTTATCAAATTTGGCCACCCCCTTGAAAATAACGAAAGACCCGATGTCAGCGTATTAGTATCTTTTTTAAAACACTTTTTTAACCAGGTTACGGTTAGTCTATAACTTAGGTTTTCTGTTTGTAACTTAGAATAAGTTCTAAGTAACAAACAGTAAACCTAAGTTCATTAAATATCAAAAAATATAAGTAATCTTTGAAATACTGCCGCTAAAAAGGGTAATTATAAAACCTTTTAAGTATTATATTACTACCAGTAGCGCTTTAAACTGTTAAAGTAAACTTTAATCTTAGGACAAAGGAACAGTGAAGTGTACCTACTGACACTTCACTGTTCATTTGTCCTAAGATCATTTTTCTCAGTAACATATGGTAAATCATTTTTTGTCTCGGTCTAGAAGCTATTCCTGTATGACTAAGCTGGTGTAACACCGCCTACTGGTGGTCCGCTATACACAATACACGTACATCCACACGAATCTGCAATTCCATATCATACATTTTTTTTTATTTTTTTTTTTTTATACATAGATTGGTTCCAATTTACAGGCAACATGTTCA
The DNA here is from genome assembly GCA_002930495.1 of Cecropterus lyciades. Classification (NCBI taxonomy): domain Eukaryota; kingdom Metazoa; phylum Arthropoda; class Insecta; order Lepidoptera; family Hesperiidae; genus Cecropterus; species Cecropterus lyciades. The sequence goes on along the minus strand of MOOZ01000475.1, from coordinate 961,307 downwards.
AGTGATAGAAACCAGACGTGGTAAGAGAATCTTCACTCAGGTCAAATTTAATGATAACATACTTTGTTATTTAAAACTGGAATTTCCTCAATTACATAGTTCGACATGTTATCAATTAACCAACTTTGATAGATTTAGCTTTAGTAGTTTAGGCACTACGATGGTTATTTGTAAGTTAGCAAGCTTCGTTTTTATACATTACATACTAACAATTTGTGTTAGCAAAGACTATCACTACTCTAAGTTACACGGTTTAAAATATGAACTCTTTGTGGAAATCTGAGGTTGCTTCCGAAGCACACCACTCCAATTTTCGAAGTTACATGTTTATTTGAAATTACTTATCACTATCTTCAGCGGTGAAAAAAACCACCTTACAGAAAACTATAATCCCTAAAGTTATGTACAAAAAGTTCTCTGTAAGTACCAGCCCGTACTCGAACAGTGTGGCCGACTAAGGCCTAAGCTGTCACTCTGACAGAAAACCCTTGCCCAGCAATGAAACAGTGATAGGATGACGAGAGACAAAAATGTAGTTCAGCTGATGGTGAAAGGCCACCCATTAGAGTCTCATCTGAAGTTGGCACCAGATGCGTTCCTGAGGACTAAATTGGAACGCCTACCTCGGATAAGAATGTCTCCATTAACACATTTCAATCTAGAACATGTTTTGTTCTAGATTGAAATTTGTTAATGGAGACCATCATTATTTGACGACACTGTCACTGTCTGACACGCAGTGGGTTCCAGGTTCTATCCGGCCAGACATGCACGTGAATGATGAGCTTAGGTTCGGTTCTGGGTATGTTTGTGTATTCGTCCTTGTGTGTCCATGATACCCACGATACAGGAAAAAAACCTAGTATGCGTGTAGAAAGCGTTTTTTTATTAGGCAAGAATAGGTATGGCAAAGGGACTTAGGACAAAGGGTTCTACCACCTTCAATCACACCTTTCACCTTCGACCACATTGTTCGCGATATAAAACTGAGCTTCAAAAACTATGTATAGCGCCATATTCTTCACAAACGACACGTTAATTTCATGTCATCGAACGCATATTTGCGAACTCAAATGCCTACATATCAGTGGACGGGAGTTGTGGGGGACGGGTACGCATTCGCCAGTAGTGGAATGCTTTCAGCGCGTAATTCAGTTAAACGTGTAATTTATGACTATCCAAATTACTGCGATCACTACTACTGTACATCTGATATGATACTCAACAATGAAATATTTTTGCATTCACGATATTGCAGGTACAGTAGGTACACTTTTGTATAGGTACATCCTACTTGTGAACTGCATAGTCAAATTGAATTCTCTAAAAGCATGGGAATTATATTAAAGAGATAATAAATTAATTCTTGTCCAGGAAGATTACAGACCTAAAAGCAATCAAGCGTTCGAAGTAATATACCTATTTACTTTTTTTACAATACTAAAGTAGACACGAATTTACCTGATGATGCGTTTAATGTTTATTAGTAATCAACCTAAGGTGATATCAAACCAGAGATCAGTTACAGATGCGTTGCCTATCCTGAGGACCAAGATGGAAAGCCTTGGATAAAAACCTATTTTTACTACCTTACCCTTCAAACCAGCACGCGCACGCTTGACATTGTTATAAGGCGTAATAAAAGGGGTGTAGAAGTGCTGTCTGGTAACGAACCATTGAGAAACCATTTGTTTAACAAAACGCAAGTTACATTAAAATTGTAAACCTCTCAAATAGTTATAAAGAAAGAAAAAAGTTTATTCAGCAAAAAGAAATATAATATAGTATAATAATATTTAACATTATCACTAATTTATAACTAAATTACCTTGACGCAAAGGTCTCTGCTTATTGCTGCAATAAATACATCATTTTACTAAAACTAAGACTATTTCTTTCAATAAATAAAAACAGGTTTCATAATTTTATGACAACTAACAAACAATTACAAGTTGGTATTCTACTTACCTCAACATTTCTACGTAAGTCTAGTGTTGTAAGTGTGTGTAAATCGGCTAAAAAACGTACAAAAAGTTTTTTCGATTTATTCTTTTGGTGACGAGTACAATCTAAGTAGGTGTTGTTCTAATTCGTCACCGCCCACAAGTAACCTCGATAAAATAAGGAGAAATGTTACAAACTCTCTAATACTTACAATAAATACTTTTCTAACTTGTACAATATATAAAAGCGTTCAAAGGAAACTTATATTGTACCAAGGTTAATTCTAAAAATATTTAGATAATCACGAAAAGCAAATCATCTCAATTTGCTAATTAACTCAAGTCCAAGCCATCTAAGGAAATAAATGACAAACGTATATAAAATATATGTATAAGTATACTGAAGTCGATATTTTAAGAATATCCATTCAATTCAGCCTTTTTTTTTAAACAAGGTGAATAGTATTTAATTTTTTGAATCTTACCGAGAAATTTGAAAAATAAAAATTAAATAATTCCATAACGTCGCTTAGAAAGTTCGCTTCAATCAAAACCGATATCTTAATCAATTTAAAATGAATTTTCTTATCACTCATCACTTCTTATGTAACTAGATTATAACAGCATGTATGTATGAACATATTCCTCAATCCTGTTTTTCTGTGTTTATTCAGCTTTTATTTGTAGAGGTTTCAATTTACTACAGGGTTGAAGAATATTAAAGCATTCATTTATAATAAAATCCGCGATAATAATTACTTGAACACCTCTAAAATACTATATACTTGCTAATATACCGTACGTAGCTGCTTAGAGTCTATCCATAGAGTCCATCCATTAACAACCTATCCTTAAGGTACCAAAATTTTAAAATAGCATAAAAATTATCTACAAAAAGCAACGTGATAAAAAGGAAGATGCACAAAAACTAGAAGTATAAATAATACTTAATATAGAGCACTCTCATAATTAAGTAATGATAAGCAAATCACTTAAAAATACCAAGCATGTATCTACTACAGATTTTTAAAATCAGGATAGTGGGACAAACACACAAACCAAGATTAAAATAAACAGCGATAAGCATCACAATATTACATAAATACCTACTATTTATTATATTACTAAACTAAACTAAAAACAAGCAAGTTTAATGTTCAAAATGCATTTGACAGAATATAATCCAAAAGTGGCAGTGATTACTTAATATCATATGGACTTTATGCCCATTTGCCTTCTATTTCAAAAGTTAGTAAAGTTTTTTATGAGTTAATACCATTAATTATCAAACTCATGTATTATATTTTATTATATACTTTATTCTACATATCTGAAAATAGGTATACATATGTATTTTCTTTTTTTAAATAAACTTAAATTCGACACTCAAATCATTAATGTTCGATCCACGATCCAAAAGGATGTCCCTACTTATTATTCAATAAAAATATTTTAATTTTGGAATAGCTCGTTGGCCTATTTCTTCCGTCGGAACTTTTCAGAATAACAAAATCTTTCCGTATTATTGAGTAACAAGTTTTATATTTGAAAATTTAATAAAATCAATTGAAATTTCAAAGTTACACCAACATTTTTAACTTTAACGACATCTTTAACTCATATGTATTTTGATAGACCAACTAGTTAAACAAGTACTTCATTGCCATATGATATTGACATAGTTTTGCATCATCATATGTAATGCTTTTAAAATGGCGTATGAAATTAATTCTGTATACTTACAATTGGTTCTCTTATAAGCATTATTGTCAAAAGGCAACTAAAACATTACATAATAACAATTTTAATAATTAATTTGTTATTATGAAGAAATTTATTTTATATGAAATGGACTTTTCATTTAATTGATATCGACTTAAACTTACAGTATTCATATCTCTTGAGAACAATTCTGTACAATTTACTCATAGCATGGCTTAATTGGGTCCCATTGGGGGCTACTCTTATAGTAAAAATTAATGAACCGAAAAGAAAACCTCTACGAAGGCAGAAAAGAATATCACATACCTGAATTTGTAAGGGAATTATCACCGAGTCCCGTAGACGTGTCTACATCAGCGTGCGCTTCAGCGGCTACGGCCACCAGTAGCGCGCATGCCCACGCGCAGCCCGCCACCGACAAGCGTATGCAATGCGCGCCGCCCCAATCCCTATGCTCCCGACTCTGACCCATTTCACATCACCAATTAAAACTTCAGTCCAAAAAAATAAAATCACTAATTTTTAAGATTTTCCATTGTAAAGTACAATTAAAACTTTTAAAAGTTAGTTATGTTTATTTTAAGCTCTCCGTGCTGAATAGTTATGAAAAAAGTAGTAAAAAAAGTTTAGTCGTAACTCGAGCGAAGTATTTGCGTAACGATGAGTCGCGTCAGCTCTACGTAGCGGCGATCGAGTGACGAGAATGTTGCAGCGTGGTCGCGGCAGCACTGGCCGCGAGTCCACATTGCGGCCACGACCGGCTCCTTCGGAGTCACATCGTCTCACACCCAGTTGCGAGGAGGGCCGCTGCGCGCGCACGCCCCTCGCCAACCAATCGTGCTGTGGGGGAGGGCCCGCGCCTAAGACGCACGGAAGTATATGCGAAGGCCTATGTACAGTGGTGATAGCGGACAGGTGGTTTCGCTGTCGTAATTAGGCATTTGATAAGTTATTGCCAGGTACGTAAAATACGTTAAACCCCTCAAGTGATTAAGATAAGACCGCCCAAACTTACCTTTCTTTCCCACGTAAGTACTCCGTTAAAACCTAACTTACACTCTCCGTAGCAACACATTAAGTACGATTTTAAGTTTCCGCTACAAGTGCGCAACTTTCAGTTCTGACCTTTACCTCCGAGCGGCATGCTAATATGACAACAATAATATTTGAACCATTTCAGTGTCGATAACAGACATTACAGTGAACTTGTAGAACTACTTTATTTTAAAATTTAATTTGATAGGTACTTCTAATTGAAAATAAATTTTAAGTGTTGTGATGTAGAGTCGCCCTTGCATACCAAGAACAAAACAAAGTATGTAAGTAAATGACATTGTAAAAAGTAAATGTTTTACAAGGTCATTTATTTTCTTGCAACAAAAATCTGGGAAATTGATGAAACTTTAAAACTTTTAGGGATTACTGGTGTATGGCTAAATATATAGATCTAGCACATGTGGATTGCATTTTACTATAGTATTGTATCTTATCTATCTTAGGTTAAGATTTGCTTAAGTTTTTTTTTTGTTTTATACTAACACTTCATACAAGTAAACCGACACAGCAAATTATGTCAGTTGCTTATACCTATGCATACATCACATCATTAATCATCATCATGTTCATCACTATTTATTCTTACAAGAGAAATGATAGTCTTTTCGTCTGACGTTAGTGAAGTAAAGCAGTCTTGTATTGCTGTTAGAATCGATGAGTGATATCGATCAAAAATTTTCTTTTCTATCACCAAGTTTCACGACACAATACAGAGATATTTTAAACATAGGCACGAAATTGTTGTTTATTGAAATAAACCAACACTTCAATGAACTTTTTCATTAAGTTTTGTTATGTTTCGGCAGTGCTTCATGACAATTATATTTAGTGCTGTTTAATTACTTTTACAATGCAAATATTATCGCGTTTGCATGATTTATTATTGGGTCTACATCATAAAATGCACTACAAATGCGGTACATCATGAATTTGGATGGGTACTCTTACAATACTATAAATATGCTATTCGTATATTAAATTGATTGTTATTAGAATAAATACTGTTATCGCTTTTGGTATTTCATATGAACTTTGTCTTATACTTCTTAAAAGTTACTACGATGGGAATGGGAATGGGAATGGGACTTAAGCGGAGCTCTGATAACATACGCTGGTGAAACGCTGCCGTGGTCAACGCGCTGCCGCGAGGGTCCGGTGAGAGAATGCTTTGCGACATGTCACGGTGCGGTGGAGAAAGGGTAGGTCAAATAATTCCTGGAATATCTTTCTATTATAAAGCCGGTAGAATTTGCAAAGAGAAGCTGTATCCCTCCGCAAGCGTAGCGTAGTAAACGTGCTAAGTTCTTAGGTGCTCTGTTCGGAGAGCCTGAGGTCGTTGCGAAACTACACGTTTTGCACGGAGTCAAGTGGGTTAAGTTGACATTTTAGCACCCTGCTCGAAGACGTCACGAGTACTTCATGTAGAGTATCTGTACCTTATGAAGCAAAATGGAGTTGCTCCCAGTGACGTGCTGCTTCGCTCTGTTCAGTATCTTACAGTTTAACTAGAGATATCCGTTTAAGTTCTCTGTTTGTAATGCGCTAAATTCTGTTACCAATAGCCCTTTTGAAAAAAATATATATACTTAGTTAAAACTGTTGAAAGCATAACCTTACCTTAATACCTTGAATACCTTAGAAGTGAAGTAAGACGAAAAAGTACATTTTTATTAAACACGTTACAATCATTAAAATAATTCAATCCGTGTAAATGTAGAAATTTAATTCATATTCTGTGTATCACAACTTAGCAGGAATGTATGAAATATATACATGACGAATAAATACCCTCTTTTCTTTGAGAAGTCGGTTAAAGTACTGACACGATCTATGTATATGGAAGCCACCAGATTAAGTAACGTTGACATTTATATTAAACTAGCTTATTCCTGCGTTTCAGTTTCAGCGATGTTTACCATGGAAATGAATATCATATGTGTTCATCTAGATCAGGGTTACTCAAAGTAGGGTAAGATAGGTAAGTTAAGGTAGGGTAAGGTAAGGTAAGGTAGGTAGGTAGGTCAAAGTTTTGATCATGTTACATTTTTATAATATAAACTCGGGTAAAACTTCGGGTACAGCTAGCAGTAAACAAGTATATGCTGAAGAGTGTCAAGTGAATTGTAAAAATCCTTCTAGTTGGTAACTTCGTATCGATCACGCCAAAGCTTATCAGAATATCGGCTTTAAATTTAGTACAAACTCTCAAGACGTCCAAAAATTTGCATTGTTTGTAAAATTACATCGAATGCACTATAGTCTTCCTTTCTCTTTGTTTGTGTCTATCGCAATTCATATTAAATAAAGTAAAATAAAATAGTAGTAGTTTAACACTTGGTGGTAGAACTCTTTGTGGTTCGACTCCGGAAGCACCACCGCCACACTTATTTCTGCCTAATAACAGCAGTGTTATATCAAATAAAATATAAACATTGTCAAGATTAATATACATTTCCATACAATTATTGGAACACCTACTGAACATATTACATTTAATCAATTGTTGCTGGAAACGGGAACGATGTTTCCGGAAACAATTGATAATGTTTCGTTAAAAAAATATATAATAGAATATAAAGTTTATGTACAAATAAATTTGTTTTACCATGTTTTTTATTTCGATGTTTTTTTTTTGTTTTATATTTCGCTATTATCTTGGAATATTTTTCCATCTCGTGTTTAAAGACATCACATAAGTAGATTTCTTGTATGAAACATAGAAGAGGCAAGACACACATATATACTAATATTATAAAACAGAACAGTTTGTTTGTTTGGTTGAACGGCTAATCTCGGAAATTACTGGTTCGAATTGAAAAAAAATTTTGTGTTGAATAGTTAATTTATTGAGGAAGGCTATAGGCTATATAACATCATGCTATGTTTGTTTGTTTTTTCTTATGTAGTAGAGGGTGAAACCGCGTGGCACAGCGAGTCAACTATAAACCTCAAGTGAAGTTTGTTGAAAAGTATTATTTTAATCGTTTAAAGATCGACGATTGTAGTTAAATTTCATACTCGTACATTACATGTGTATTGCTTACAATCAGTTATTACGGAGTGAATATTAATTGCAGGCAATAGTGTCACAGACGCTCAATAGTCACATAATAGCACCCGGCCCACAGTGTTTAGACCTCGACACAAACAAGCAGACAGAAAAACAAACAAACAAACAGATGTAATTATAAGCACCATTTATTTTGACATTTTTCTAAATTCTAAAAGTATTCATATCGTTTTGTAGCTTTATTGCAGAAATTGTTATAACAAATTGTTTAACGGTAGTAGGCAGGTAGAGCAACCTGTTGCATCATGCACCCTGTTGTATTGTGATCATATTAAAAAAACCTAATATATCGCTTTTTTCACAACATTAATCTATCGACCTACCTTATTTTAAATATAGTATTTGTGCGCAACAATGTCCGTAACATATGTAATATGATGTATTTTATATATCAGGCAATAGTAAAAGGTAAAACGTAAAATTTATCTAAAGTTCACCTTCATTCCTTCCTTCATAGATGCACATGCTATACGATAGTACGAATAAGAAAAATAGAAAACGGTCATGCAATGCTTTTAGAGTTGGAGGTCGTACCTTACTTGGATATACCTATTTATCCATTCCAATTCCAAATAGAAGAAGAATAATTAACAAGGTCGAGCACAGATGCGTTGATGTTTTTGAAAACTATGTTGAATAACTAACTAAACTATATAGTAAAACATTTGTGCTGTTATAAGGCATAAATTGTAAGGCTACTCTTTCGCCTTTATTCAATCTCTACTTGTAATTTTTTGTAGGTCTTTCACCCAGTACCTACCTTCTCAGATTCTTCAGGCTTATCTGCCCATGTTTTAACGTCATTTCTTATCTATATAATTTTTTCCTTATATAGATACTACACGTGTACTTTACGCTTTAGTATAACTTTTAGTTATTGAATTAGCTTAAATTTTTCTTCGGATCGCTGTTCTTGCGACACGCGAATAAAAATCCCTATAAAATTACAAAGAATTCACCACACCCTTGGATTCTCTTCGATTGTGCATATGACAATTCGTATTAAATTTAAACATTTTTTCTAATTCAATGTATTAATAGCATTCTTTTAAGGATACTATATAAGGAAATACCTTAACAATACTCAAGCAGCATATTTAGTAGTAAATTCAAAATATTTTCAATAGTAATCATAAAATCTCTAACGTTTATTATGTGACAAATCACATAAAAAATATGTAAATGTATAAATGTATCACGTAAATGTATGGACAGTGAAAGCACACATTGTGTGAACTATTCGAGGTTAAATAAAATAAAATTATCAATTACATATACACTGTCAAGGTTAATATACGTTTCCATAAAAGATACTTATTGAACATAGTGTAATCAAATGTTGCCGGAAATGGAACGATGTTGTGTACATTTTTTTAACTCCTGATAAACAGCTGTTTTCTGATGCTACTAGCTACTAACTTATGCAATCAATAATCTAAGTTTCGGTCTCATAATTTGGAAAATAGAACATACATTGTTCGCGAGTATGGTTTTTAAATTTCATTGCTATATTTACGAACGTAACGTAAAAATCGGGTTTCCTTCTTATCTCGCTTTTTACGTTAGCAGTTATTGTTAAGATTATTTTTACGTTAGCAGTTAAAGTTCCTGAAATACTCTACTACTGCTATCTATTAGCGAGCTACGTTAGGCCACTTGCATCTAACGTGCAATAACTGTGATGTAGGTTAAACTTCAGGTGGGTTTCTATGTAATATTTATATTTTTCATTTATGTGTCCATTTTCTAGCGTATAGCAGTTCTAGCGATGCGTTAAAAGAGTTTGTATACCGGCTGACTAAAATATGAAACTACCATTTTAGCCCTCACGAGTAGCAACGCATCTGTGGTCGACTTCATCAGAACCTATCTGTATGGACTTTGTTATCACTCATGGACAGAGTTCGACTGTTAAGAACTCTACAATAATCATGAACACCTAATACATAAAAGTGTTGTGTTACCGAAATATTAAAGCGTTGTTATTATTATTTTTTTTTTATAATATCGAAGTAGCAAACAAGCATGCAGCCCATCTGATGATAAATGGCTACTGCCGCCCATGGACACCTGTAATCAACCCTAGGTAAGATCAAAGTCTCACCTAAGGTTAGCCACAGATGCGTTGCTACCCCTGAGGACTAAGATGGAATGCCTAGTAAAAGTATGTCTCCCTTACCACACCCTTCATACCAGAACACAACAGCGTATAACACTGTTGTAATTAGGCAGAAATAGGTGTGACGGTGGTGCTTCCGGAGTCGGACCACGAAGAGTTCTACCACCTTCAGTATTATGTTATATTTAAATTGTTTTATTAGGTGTAAACCCGTACCCAATAAAGTTTCATCGATCAAAAATTTATTTTTCTAGTTATAATATTATACGTATCAAAAAATAGAAAATAAAAAGAATAAGGAAAATAGATGAACAAATAATGAGTGAACCTCTATACCCAATGGTTCTGTAATCGGCTTTAAGGCTTTTTAGTTGTCCCGTCCAACGAAGACATAATCTACCATTTTGTCCATTAGTAGCTACACTGGATTAAATCGTATCGACATTTTTAGAATACTCCTTGGAAGTTTTGGCTTTTGAAATCTTTTGTAAAATGCCTTTTTATTTTTGTTTAAAGCAGATCTTTCTACTAGGTGTACAAAGGTAGGCGCATACCAATAGTTCCTGGTACTCCGTACTGATAACCAAAACTGGAAGTTATACTTCGAGAGCAACACCAGGAAACCAATTTCTGCCTATTAACAACTGCCTACTAACGAATGACAAATAACAAGAAATGTAAAAAAGGTGGTATAGCCCTTTGTGGTTCGACTCTAGAGACATCAATGGACCTAATAACAGCAGTGTTGAGCGCTAGTGTATTCTGATAAGAATGTGGTAAACGAGACACACACATCCAAGATAACGACAACCTTTTCGTAGGTTGATCACAGATTGTCCCT
>MOOZ01000475.1:931530-950375 GCA_002930495.1 Cecropterus lyciades | reverse complement strand
GGTTGATCACAGATATCCATGGGTGGCAGTGGCCACTTATAACCAGATCTACTGCATGCTAATTTGCTACTTGTAAATTAGGATAAAAAAAATGTGGAAGAGACATTTTTAATAGGCATTCCATCTTAATCGTCAGGCGTAGAAAAATATATGTCCGATCTTATGTATAACTATCTGGAGTATATTTTATAGATATTCATATGCGCGAATCTATTTTTTACCATGTGTGATCGCCGAAAATAATGTGGCCCCCTTTGATATTTCTCATACAGAATCACAACATCTGGTTAAACTTATTTTTAACAGAGAAGATTAATGACAACTTTGTTTTAATACAAAACAATCTGGGAGAGAGCTGCACAATAATTTTTTTTCGAGCCAGTTGGAACCTGCACTGGCAAAATCGTTCTTATTGTGTTGCATTTAATTAAATAATTTTAAAAATACTTGGTAGGTAACATTGGCTTTGGACATATAGACATCGCGTTTAATTCACGTTTCTAAATATTTTTACCGCACGTATCTAAAATATTTTTGTTATATATTTATTGATGTTTGTTTAAAGATTCCATCATACTTTACGTAATTTGGCTCCCTTATACGCTCTGTCCACAAAAATCCAAAGATCCATCAATGGATCTTATGAGTTATATTGCGGTCCCGACATTAATGATATTTTATTATTTTTATTTCTTTTCAAATTCCTCTACAAGTTTAGTGTAGTGAAAAAAAGGCTATTAAAGTAGTGAGAACAAAGTCGTAAAGGTCAAAGGCAGTTAAAGTATTTTCTGTGCCTAGACTAACTTTAAGACGGTTGGTAAAGGAATTTCAAGATAGTTCGTTACTTGTACATAGGCCACTTGTCAAAAACCAATTCTGTACCTAGACTTGGAAAGAATGAGGCAGTCACAGAAGTTCTGAAGGTGGTAGAACCCTTCGTAATTCGTTCCTGAAACACCACCGTAACCACTATATCTGCCTAATAACCGTAGTGTTGTGCACTGCTGTGTTTTGGTCTGAAGAGTGTAGTAATGTAGACATAGATACTTTTGCAACTCAACTCACTTTTATACTAAAGATTAAAAAATATAACGAAATAATAACACAAAATATGATTCGTTAAGTTAACAAAAGTTGTACATATATTATTTTTTTAATGACTAATGTAGAAATACTACATATTTATTTTATTAATTACTAGGTAAATTAGCAAATCTTTGAATGATGTTACAACTAGTCAATCTTAGCTATATCGGTATAGCGCGGAATTACCAAACTGGATCATTTAATTTTATAAGCTCAAAATAATACAATAAATCGATCGTGTAATTAAATTGGGCATTAATTCTACAATATATAATCATTGGAGAGAATATACAGAAACAATATGTTATAGTATAACTACAAAATAACATATGTCTTGTCAAAAATACACGCAAAATTATAAGAAACGCCGGTAAAAGCACGATGCTTTGTTATAGCGTTGCTCGGAGTAAGCTGACTATGATTTTTAAGCCCTGGACAGCTCTAGAAGCGTTTAGTATTTGCAATACGTCAATGCGCGGAATTATCAGACGTGCGGTATTATCCAACTCTCCCCTAAGACACTGATATTATTTGATTGGTTGTTGGGTTGATTACAAAATAAAAAGTCAGCGACATATGTCTATCTTTTCAGGTAAACTCACTGTATCCTTTTATATGCTAACCAATTTTCTTCCAAATAAAAAATAAAATCATCAATAAAAAATATAATATTTATTCTTATCCAAATAAATACACAAATTAGTTTTCTTTGCTAATACGCGGGTGAAACCGTTAAGCGCAGCTAGTTGCACATAAATTTGTTATAGATAACGTTGTAGTGCCTATAAAAGAGGCATTGTGTGTCCACCAAAATCACTGATTCGAACAGCAGGTTTTAATTTTGGTATAATGTTATTTAATTACCAGTATAATTGGTTGGACGCCGTTGCGGTTCTATCACGTTTTTCGCTATATCCACTTGAAGTATATATTATTGAAAAGATGAGCGTAATGGTAAAACAGACCTGCTATTCGTTGGCAAATAGACACCGTCGTCTATGAGCATTTGTAACATTAGAGTTGCCAATGCAACGTCGGCTTTAAATAAGAAGTCTTTTTGCACTTTCCTTGAAGAGGGCTCAGCGCTTAGGAGGAAGTTCATTCCACACATTGCAGGTTCTTAGCTAAAAGAGCATGCAATCCAAACCGTAGAGAACCGCCATGAATTCAGTTAATGTGGATGGAACCTTCCTACATTTGATGAGTGGAGCAATTGAGGATTGGTTATATAGGCACCAGATCAGATATTAACAAAGATAAACTTAAAATTATGGATATACTAACCAAAATTTCTTATGTTGTGAGATATAATGATAATTTGATACATGTAGCGACATCTATTGGCATTTTAAGTATTCTCATGTCGAGACCAGCAATAAAATAGAGGGTGTAAAAACCAATTTGATATTCACCTCGACTCCTTAAGAAATTTATCCAGCGAACAATAACCAATCGTTAACTTCACACTCTCAAATGATATTGCCTTGCCTATAAGGAATGAAAAAATATATTCTGCCATTTACCATAAATGCTTATAAGCACGTTAGTGTAATTAATGCTCATTATTCTCAGAATCCCACACGACTTCCTCGAAATCCAGGAAATCATCCTTTCCCAAATCATCAACTAAATGTAACATCAAACAACATTGGGTCAGTTTAAAAACTGGTTTTTCACTATATTTAAAATATCTCTGGAGCTGCATGGTGTAATAGGCTTTAGAGCCCCTGAATTATTTGTTTATCTGAATTATAAGTATATTAGTCTGTGCGGCGATTAAAATTAAAAGCGTAATTACCATGAATTCATCATCATCAATTTCTCACATGGGACATCTTTAAGAATGAATCAGTTATCTACAGTGTAGACCAGCGATCGGCAACGCGCTGCCCGAGACCTAGCGTCTTGCGGCCCGCGACTTTTTTACTAATTAGTTTTGAGTACTTTAAAGTCTTTGTTTTTTAATAGGTTTTGTTTTCCCTGCATTTTAATTTCATTGTTCCTTTGTCACCTGTTGCATCTATTAGGCACAAAATTATATTAGAAGTGCGACCCGCCGTTATCTACTTTTATTACTATGTGGCCCATGTCTGCCAAAAGGTTACTGACCCCTGGTGTAGACAGTTATGTATAGACAATTTATCGTAACAGGTCAACAACAAGAATGGCGCAATATGCTAGATTTTTTTCTATAGACAGATTTTTTTCGCTACGCTATTTTTCCCTACAACTGTGCCAAGGTAGCTCGGACCGCGCACATTCACATTAAATCTGTTTATTGCTGTGCTATTGAAAACAATATGAACAAGTCTGACGTAAAATAAGATAATCATCAATGTTTCACCTTATTACTATTGAATAAAGGAATTTACAACTTGCATAGATACTTTTTGGTACTAAGACAAATTCTATACCTATTAGTTCTTCATATTTTGCAACTCTAATAAGTAAAAAAAAAACGGACAGAATAAAGAAATACCACAAATCAGTAATTTTACTATTTATTGTGTATTTAATTAAAAGTAATAATTGGGTAATTATCAATTAGGAATAAATCTAACTTAAATCTATTTATTTACTCTAGTGACTTATGTTTACCCTCCCTTTTTCCACTTTTCACCAGGAGTATATTCAGTCATTGGTTTTCCAGATATGCCACAAGTTCCGATACCCACCCTACCGGATAGATTATCAGGGGATGCAAATATACTTTTTGATCTGACCCCTGCTTTCTTGGAAGCTTTGGTATGAAAATTTAACCACTTATTTTTCTCACTTTCTCTCTCCTCCTCGATTTGTTTAAATCTTTGTTGTTTTTTCTGCTTTTTCTTCTTTAGATATTCTCTATTATATCCCTTACCATGCCTAAAAATTAAAAAATAATCATTAATAAATTTTCATGTGTTACAGATAAAACCTGAGTGTTCATTTTACCTGATATGATAGAAAAAGCTCACTGCAGATCTATATTTCTGTAATTATTATTATAGGTACAAAAAGAAACACAAAAATCCAGCCTTTTAATATTTTATCAATGTATTACTATTATTATGTATTATTAAATTTTCGGTTAATAATTTAAAAATGTGGAATAGTGCATCACTTCAAAGCATTCTTGCATATTTATGGAAAGACAAAATTGACATGTAATAACATGATAAGATTACAAAAACAATAAAAATTAACAAAAACAAATTTATTAAAAATAATGAAAATTAAAGTGGCATTAAAATAATCATACTAAGATAATAAATGTGTATTTAACCATTTGCAAGTGATCTACTCATATAAATAAATTGTGCAGGATCTACGCAGCTAAAGTGTTTTAAGCACATACAATCTTCAAGCAATGATTGTTTTTTTTCTTTTTTATATGTGCAAATAATAATAATGATACCATTTTGTTTTAAATCTATTTGAAATAAAAGTGATAACAGAAACTTACTTGCTTTCGTCGCCACTTAAGGGTCTTTTTACTCCTGTACCCACTGCCTTCACATCCTGCATGGATACCACTTCCAATGTTGTGTACCCATCAAATTTTACTTTCAATATGTCCTCTCCAATTTCTTCTACAATAGCATCATAAAACCTGAAAACATAATGTAGCATTATTTAGCCTGACATTAGAATTGCCTTGATCTCCAATTGTTAAACAGAATGCAGAATAAATCACACCTAAAGAGTTACAATTATGTGCAAATATTTGAGAACAATAAGTTTGTATGAGGGATGTGGTCTCAATTCCCTTATATTCTGTAATTTAAACTATTTGAATTTAACAGATTTTACAGTCATTACAAAAAAGTATAATTTGCATTGAACAGAGTAGCACATTTTAAAATGTTTTTATGCATAAGTCAGTTTGATGATTTTTGCACTTAAATTAATATAACTTTATAGATGCAAAATAACTAAACATAATATTGTCACTTAAGCATGTAAGCCATATGCCAGATATCAACATATTGGCAAATTAAAAAGCTAATTTGATCAACAAAATAATAATTATAGCATAGACATCCCTTTATTAAAAATAAGTTTATTTCAAACACATTAGCTCTTAATTTAATAAATTAAAAGTTAGACTTCATAAAGGCAACTCCTCTTCCTCAGCTATAATTGCTACCTGTGTACTTCATAAAATATTACTTTCAAGTCCTAAAGATAATACATAGAAATTTTAGAAAATCATTTAAAGACAGTGAAGCATGTTCAAAATTAATACAGGTTAAATTAATCACATTATCTTCAATTTCAGTGTCATAAATTAATTTTCATATATATAATGTTTGTATGTATGTCATGTGAATTAACCACTGCTTGGCATGTTATTATTGAATTAATTATAAAATATATGCTGTTAATACAGACTCAGATGTAATAAGTTGAATATATAATAGTACAACAAAATACTTACATGCCATCAGCCCTCCATTTCGCTTGACACTTGTCGCCGACATGCCACTTGGAGGTGGAACTCTCCTGGACATCGCCTCCCTCCGCGGCCAGCAGGGAAGCTGTAACATCATCATCATTACTAGAACTATGAACGTTATTATATTTCGTATCACCTTCTTGAGTTTTAATTAGATCTTGTGTCAACTCAATTACTTCTTCTAAGTCTGCTTTCAATTTCAGTAGTTCTTCGTTATCAGGATCGGTCAGCAACGCTGCCTCCACCTAAAACAGCAAACGATTATAATATTAGATGCTGCATTGTGACAAGCAACCTAATATCACACAGCAATAATGTAATACCTGCTGCAACTGCAGTTTGTAGTTTCTAAGGTCGTCAGCCATTTTATTACAAAACTTAAATTAATGTCAGTACAAAAACAAACACTTTAATTCTATACAATTTCACTTTTCATTTCATAACTCAATTGCAAAAACAGAAATCTCTTGTTCTCAAACGTCAATCCAAAACCACAGACAACGATACACTTAGTTATAGTAAATTATACAGATAACGAAACCAGTGCAAAATATAAAGGTTGAACACATATCATTTTAAATTTAAAAACAAGAAGTATCTAACTCCAAAAAAACCTTACAAATAAACTAGGATAATCAGAATAAATGCCAAGTAGTAAAAATACATTAACACCTATTTTGATCGTTCTTTTATAAACACGTGTCAGGCAGAAAAGTGTACTGAGAATAATAAGGCCTGGTCACATTATGATGATTTACTCTCCATCAATTAATCGATTTTGCTATTCATATTAAAATAAACATTGGTCCGACAATCTAATTTAATATGATCGAAACCAATTCTTGTCACTGAATGTGAATAACAAGATTTGTGGATGCAGGATAAATATTACGGATTTACTATTTAAGATTTTAATTTTATGAAATATCGTTGGCCGATCTTATCAAACGTTTCTACACGATATTACTGATTGATTTTTTATGTTTTTCAACAAACGTAAATCAGTTTATTATTATTTTATACTTGCGAACTTTTATTTTCATCGATCTATTCATGTTAGGAGCGGCAAATTTTACATTCAGGCAGCATTTTACTGAGTAGCCGATTTCAAAGGGGACGTTCGTCGATGAAAATGTTACAACAATGTTACATCTTTTATATGATAATATCATATAATTAAATACATACATAGAGTAGGAGAGACACGACCGCCTGTAAACGGAAATGTCAAATGGTTAGAAAGAGAAATAAGATTGCGTTAACCTTTCCGTCTCTCTCTATTCACGCATGCGCATTAAAGAAATTGCGCCAGGAATAGACTGCTTATTACTAATTATACGCGTTTCTGTCATTTTATATACATTATCAACCGCAGAAATTCAATTACAACAAAAAAATTCGTCAAATCATTATATTATGCTCACTTTTCTCGCTAATTGCCCGCCGCGAAAAGAGAAAAATAGAGAAGGTATAGCAGTCTTCTCTCACTTTTGAATAGGAGGACAGTCGGAAGCCTGGCTTTTCTGTTCTAACAACAATATTACCTCTATGGTTAAATATCGATATGATATGTTGTTTTTAATCTACTTCTATTGCTAGCCACATTCAAATATTTTTCAAGCGTATGTATGTTCATTTCTATGGCACAAGCTACAGCCTAAACTACTTGACGGATTGTGACGTAGGACATATCATTAACATCATCTCATTTTGGAGTGACATGCTTATTTTTCAAAATGGCGCCTGAAAATAGGGGAAAATAGGAATTAAGGACGACTTTTTGTATTATCACAATATGGGGATCAAATGAAAGCTACTAAATAAACCATTTGTAATAGTAAAAGTATTATGATACATATACATATATATATATATATAATAATACTTTTACTCAAAAAACGTTTCTTTAAATATAGCACTGTGGACAAAAAAAACGTTTTAAACAGTCAGGTTTTTTTTATTTAATTATTTTTACCAATGTTACTAGTTTGCGTATTATTCAACTCGTTACCTGTATGAAAACGATTCTTTGTTAATAAAATGTAATTGTTTTAGGGTAAATAAAAATTTAAAAGAACGAAAATATTAAAAGTTAATATCATTTTATTACAAAAATATATTTATCAATCTCAAGCAAATCACATACAGTTTTAATTTTTTTAGTTATATTATACACTGATATGAAGAGTATAAATATTTATTGACTACTAATTCAGATATATTTTACAAAGTTAGATGGTAAGACTATATAATATATTTGCTCCACATTTTTCATTACACGTTTCATAGTTACTTGTGTCTGTGGTACATGTTTTTGATTTGAGGTATGCTTAATCTTAACTAAAATATTTGGAATTAATTTTCACTAATAACCTGCTAACAAGGAGGCCATACTTATTTCAATTTCAATGACTGAGATCAATTTTCAATGCAATGGAAGGAATGTTAAGATAATACTCGCAATAGTCAATAGTCCAAGTTGGTTGAAATATATTAAAAACAATAAATGTATTATCTTACTCAATGTTATTGTAATTAATACGAACTTCTTAATAAGTCTAAGCAAATATCAAATAAATTAAAATGAAAGAACATATATATTACTGATCTGTGCTCCAACAATATTGTATTAAATATGTGTCTATAACAACAAACTTATATGTAGCTTACAAATATCTTGATGTGATTATAGTACAAAAAATCGATATCGGTAAAGATGTTAAGTTAAATTGATTACTATATACTCTATACACATACTTAGTAATAAGTATAAAATTAGCTGTGAAAAATGAATACTCTAAATATAGATCACGATATTACAAAATTATATTGCAATTAGAGCTTGGTTACTATCATACAGGGTATCACACGAATGAGTAAACTCGCTAGTCTTTGTCTTTACTCGACGCGTGTAATGACCTTACCGCGAGCAAGGCGACTTTATAAACAAATTATTGTATTAATATATAGATCGTAGCTATGTAGCCAGATTTCGATCCATGTTTGAGCAGTGAGATTTATTAAATTAAAGGGTCCTGTTATCCCGTCTTGGCGTCTTCAAAGCTAAGTGGTATTTTTATTTACCGAATCTCCCATACATCCAACACGTGCGTGTAGTCCATATGACAGGAAAAATATTTAAAGTACGATAGAATGCGAGTCGCACGCATACAGACCTAATCCGCACGAGGCTTGACAAACCCGCCTGATAGTAAAAATGCCCTTAACGAATTCGCTTTAATTTAGATTTTAAACCTACTAAATGCATAAAAAATACTTTTATTTAAGTATTAACATTGACGAGATGGGTTTGGAGTGCCGTGGACTGGTGGTAGCGGCGGCGTGAAGCGAAGTCTTCGTTGTCATCATTCAACCTCTCTTGTTCCATGGTAATATCAGCGTGCACAGGAGTCACTACTAATTGTTCGTATTCCAACGGCCTTTTTCTATAACAAAATGTTTTGTACATTACATTAGGAATCATGTAACAAGAATTAAAAGGTATCAATATATTATATTGGTCATGTTTATAATCTGTAAGCTACTATTACACATTACATATAGATACAAAATTTGTTTATGTCAAATTATTCGAAAAACGTGTTTCTCTTTAGAAACCTTAGTTACTATGTCAAGTTACATTTTTTAAACGCGGGTATAACCGCGGGGCTCAGCTTGTTGTAAATAAAAAAATATATTAGTAATTTACCCAATACAATGGAGGAAAGATATTTTCAGCCAATGGAAGAAGCGGAACTCTGACGCTCTGCCGGGCTTCACCGCCGGGTTCGCGGCCCCAATGTAGAGCCACAGCAGCCACAGGATGGAAAGACAGCCCAGTGCATATATCCAATCCACCAGAAACATCAACAATAGTTTTACTGCCACCTTGAAATAAAATTAACTTACATTATTTTTCTTACTTCTATTATTAATCAGTCATAAAATTTTATATGATTAAGTAATTTAATAAAGTTTAAGATAGGGGTAGGGTTATATCGCTAGCGATTTGGCTACCATTTAAAATGGCATTGATGTATCCTATCTCGCTGATAGGTCAATAAAAACATTTTGAGAAACTGTGACGATAATGTTCTTTACAAAATTTATTTATTTTATTATACCAGCAAAAAAATATTCCTATTTTCGTCGGTTAGAAATATCAATTTTACATGGCGTTACAAGCAATATTGTACAAGTTATTTACGTGTCGATCCAATTGACCATATATATGACTATATATGCATGAGGAGAAATAATAGCCGACTGGTGCAATAATAATCAACCTTTCATGAGACATAGTATTTTTCAGTTATCTATATTTTTAATGCTTTGTGTGCTGTCTGCAATTAAATGCTTGCAGCATTAAATTGCTAACATAATCATGAGTATACCAATTTACATACAGAGTTTGGCCAGTCATTTCTTTTCATCATCCTTCAGACCATCTTTGAATCTAGTGGAGTATGATCGAAATCCCTTTCATCCTGAGAGGAACGGCCACTCACAGGTCCGTTGGATTGATAATGTCTAGGCGATAACGAAAATCCATAACATACCCCAGCCAACGACAGCCACCGGTTGCACAGATGTGAGTACCAGTTCTTATTTTTGGAGTGCACGCTCCCGCTGGGCCGCCGCCCGCTGTCGCCGTTCGCCATCCGACCGTTCATGATGGCCGAGTCGGTTGGTGATGGCGTAAAGTCCTGACAAATACAAAAAATTGTTAAGGTATCCGGTTCAATCCCTGGTTGAGCAAAAAAATGGTAATTTTTCTTTTTTTTGCTTCGGGTGTGCGTGCTAATATTATATGTACCTGCGTAGGCAGAAAACGTAGAATCCTTGTGTGAAGTTACAAGTGATCATCTGTGTATCTTGTGTATTATATGTGTATCGTACAAAGCATACATGTAATATGCATAAGCATAAATAACAATGGTAAATGATTCATAACTTCAAACATTAAACACTATTATCTTTACATATATACAGCATTACAACACAATACTTTGTATTCTACACAAATATAAAATTATGCATGTCAAATATTTTACAGTATCAGACATAAGCTTATAGATTAACAATTTGTTGATATCAATATTTACATCATTTGTAATAAATTACTTAAACCTTATCAGATAAAAATTAGCGTGTCGCAAACAAGGCATAAATATTCTTATAAGTACACATATTGTTTTAAAATACAGTCAAAGCTCCTTATCCACGGTTTCCGCATTCGCGTTTCCAATATTCGCGGGTAAAAATAATTGTAAACATTTTCTTGTATTCGCAGCTAAAAAAATCTTTATTCGCGGTTGTAGTAAGTTGTGATTATTAGCGCGTCAACTTCTTTGAGTACTAATAATCATTCGCGATTTCAGTACTCGCAGCAAAACATAACCCCCGCGAATAAGGAGCTTTAACTGTACATTAAAAATGTAGTGAATTAAGAACCATCCACATAGTTCTTTTTTTTTGACAATATCTTTTATACTCACTCCAACAGTCTTATGTCGTATCCTCTCCGGGAACAACAAGTCAAGATCACTGCCTGTAGCTCCATACACTTGCATGTCTCTTTGAGAAGGTCCCTGAAATCTATAGCAATAATATTTGTATATTCTTGTCATCAATCTTCAACTTCTGAATACCAGACCAGTCAAAAAGTCAAGGTACTAGTATTGTATTACAAATTTTAAATTTGCAGATTATTATTTTCGATCAATTCTCAACTAACTCATTTATCAATTTCGTTACTGCAAGGCAGAAAAATGCACTGTATAAAGTTCAATTAGTATTGTTATAGGTCTGAGCAAGTCGAAAGTTTTCATTCATTATTAATTTCTTTAAAACATGACAACATGGAAATCAGAAAATCATACGCGGGGTTATTGTTAACCTCCTATGCGTATGGTGCGTACGTATTTCTGTGTCACCTTAGACCCTGCATTGCCACGACGGCACAGCAGGGACTTTTTTATGTATCAATCAGTATAAAGATAAAATTTAATAAATACATAAATTAGCCATCATTCTGTTATTAGTAGTAGTGTACTTAGTATTATTAGATAAGCATCTTAATTATGTCAATGAGGATGTAAAATAAAAAAAGAATGATAAAATAATACAACAATAGAGAACACAAATCATACCTCATTTCGCGTCTATGTTGTAAATCAAATGTTTGCGCGAGGGCAAAGTAAGAATAATCAATGCTAGCGTAAGTGATAAGGAATGGCATGGTGACAATTGGTGCTAGTTTGTTAATGTCACCGATGATGATAAATGTTACCGTGACTACTGCCACTACCACCATTGAGTATATAGGCACCTTGTTTGGACCCCTCTGTGAAAATACACAAAGTGTTCAATGAAAGTGATAAAAAACAATATAAGCAATATGCAGTAATATAAAAAAAATATATGTTTTCAGATTGACATTTCAAAATATTTGCCATTTTCTAAGCTCTGCACTGCCAAAACATAAACAGAGACGAAATCGCCTAAAATTAAATGTCTGTCTATTGTTTGGCCTGTACTTAAGTAAATTAGTTGCAAAACATTTGAACGAATAGCTGAAATTACAGAGAATGATACTTTTATTTTCAAAAATAATTCAGATTTTATTAAGATGCAAAAATAAAAAGGCATGAACGGAGGTGCAAGTGGACAGACGCGAGTCGATGTACATATATTTAAAAAAAACTTACACCATGCCCTAAAGCATCTAATCCAGGTATCACTTTTTCCAGAGCAATGCTTTGCAATACTCTGGGCGTTCCATACATAGCTCCCAGACAAGAACTCATAGAGCTCACATACAATCCAGCAAGAAGTAGAATAGTAACAGCTGATATGTCAGCCGTTATTGAGAAATTCTTTAATAGAGCATCTCTTGTTACTGTCGCCGCTAATGTTATTATAAACATTAAGTATAAAAAGGTCCTGCAAACATAAATCATAAACAAATAAATAATTATACTATGCATTCTATTCCCACATATTGATATCTTATAGAGAATTTGTTTACACTATAAGCACTACATAAAAATATATTTGTCTGTCATGTAGAGAGTTAAATCTCCAATCAAACAAATATCAAAATATTATATTTGATTACATATGGTTTTTTTTTTTCATTTAGGAGTATAGTATATTGGTCATAGGTTAAAAATCGACTAATAAAATTATAGAAATCTAATGCCTACAACATAGTACTCTAGGAGTGCAGTAAACGTTAATGAATAAGGATACAGTATGTATAAAATTCACAGTATATTATTACTCACCCAGTACTGATAGCCGCCAATGACCCATTAGGTATATTAATGGATGGATTCCTAAGATCCCCACTCATATTAATTCCAGCTAGTATTCCAGTAATTGTAGGGAAAAACACACCAAAACATCTAAACCATGTGTATCCTTCCTGATAATCTGACCAAGTGTTGTTGGCCATAGTACCACTTAGCCATCCTTTAAATTCATCACCTTTAATAAATTGCAAATTTATTATATTGATGCAAAATCACAAAGTAATTAGTAACATTGTTAAAAATATTAATACAAAACCCGACTGCTTAAAAAGATTTTTTGTTCATAATTTTATATATAATTTAATGCTTTATATGAGTTTTCATCAAGATACTGAAGCAAAAGTATTATAATATATATGTATATATTTTGAAAATCTATTTACTAGCTTTCATTTGATACCCATATTGTCGCGATAGTAAAAAAAGTCATCCCTTCCCCCCCTTTTTCCCCTATTATCAGGCACCATTTTTACTCATATCACCACCAACACCTTCACTCTCCAAACTGAGACGATTCTAATGATATGTCTCATGTCACAATCTATCAAGCCATTTGGGCGGATTGTAGTGCATGCCAAAGAAATGGATATACATACAAACAAACATACATACATACATACGTTTGAAAAACATTATCCTCGTTCTGACGCAGTCAGGTAAAAATGAGGAAAAATGCTAGTATTTTCATCTATTATCCATAATTAGACATCAAAAATGAGTTTAGGTTGAAGGCAATCAAAAAATATTTAAATAATATATTTTTTTAATAAAGTTTATGTTTATGCTTACCTGGTACAGCAGTAAATGAGCCAACAAAGAAGTCCAGAGCAGCCAGTAGAATTATTAAGAGCAAAATAAACTGGAGTTTGATGACCCATTTGACCCCAGCTACATTAATAGTACCTAGCAGTAGAACAGCGGCCACAGCAAACCCTCGAGCTGCCCAGGTATTGTCAGTTCCAACCAGACTGGCCATGGATTCTCCAAAACCAAACACATTTAAGGCACATCCAACAGCCTGAAAACAGTAATCATCATCTTTATATAAATAGGCTAAGACAAAAAGGTAAGGAAGGTTGGCTTTTCTTTCTTTGCATTCTTTCTTTCAACTATTGTTTTAGTGAAGAGAAATATTGATATTCGAAACACAAAAAGTCACAAAAATATAAAGACTTATACATTACATAAATACAGTATTTACTGTCCACATTATTTATATGAGGGTTTTTTTTATAATGAAACTGTATTCTACTTAAGCTGAAAATTAAAATTCTTTGAATTTATTATTGAGTGACTTATATTTGTATACATAGAATTTACACTATATTTTATTACATGATTTTTATTAATATTTACCTGTCCGAAGCAATAAACCATGCCCAGAGCTCCTCCCATCCGAGAGCCCAGGGTGTGAGCTAGCAAAAAGTACACTCCACCACTTTCTATTCTGCATCTTTCACATATCCCCACCGCTGAGAGGACCGAAATGAGAGCTACAAAAACTGAAATACAAATAATATTTTACATATAAATATATGCATATAATTTCATTCTATCTATGGAATTGTTAATTTATTTATTTATTTAATCTTTATTGACCACAAAAAAAAATTAATGGACAAAAGGCGGACTTAATGCTTAATAGCATTTTCTGCCAGTCAACCTTAAGGAAGTGCAGAAAATTCAAAGGCCGTGCAAAGAAGAATTGGATTAAAATGTGAGCAGGAAGAAGAATGTGTATATATATATATATATAATTATATAGATATATATAATATGAGTAAATTAATTTAAAATGTTCATATTCTTTTTAATAAAATTCCAGCAGATAACTGCCTGTCCCTGGTCATTGTTCCATAATATATTTTTAATGCAATTTTGACATACCCATGACCACATGCCAGGTTGTAGTTTATATTAAAAATAACTGAATTGACAAATCAAGAGACATAAGGAAAGAATTGCACTGAGTTTGACCAAAATTTTATCCAAATAATATTGCTTTACACAGGCTTATTTTGTAGGTATTATTAGAAAAATAGTTTAATAATAATATTGTGTTTAGCTTACCAGTAAAAATCACTATAAATATTGCATTAACTAAGCCAGCCTGGCCGACAATCCAACCTGATCTTAAAAATACAATAACACCAAAAATATTTATAAGACATGATGTAAACACTCCATCCCACGTCCCAAATAGAACTGGTTGTGATATGAAGAAATTGGACTTCCACCATGGGACATCACCCTGAAAATTCCGGTAAAATTTTACATCTCCTCCCAAGATTTTAATTTATATTGTAATGATCTATCTAATATAGTCAAAAGAATGTGCATATTTTACAAATTGTAACTAATCTATTAAAATGTTACAAATATGCTAAAGAAAAATTAATCCATTTTTATGAATTGATAAAGAGAAATGTCTTTTATCTATATTATCGAATGTATAGTCACTAATCACTGAAATAGGTGCTAATACGTAACAAGTAATGAATTCTAACCCGCTATTTTACCTGAATATCTGCAAAAATCTCATTTGCTCCAGACGCTTGGTGTCCACCTGTTCCATATTGTGATTCATTTCCCAAATCAACAAAGCCACCTGATTGTCTTCTCATACGGGCCCTGTCATAGCCCGGCTCGTCCGAACGAAAACTATCCACGTCTAGATCACTTCTAGAACGGTTGTGGTGATCCATGACAGAGATTAAATTAATACTTACAATATTTTATTAAAAAGTCATGATCTTAAACTAAGTGAAATCTTAGTTTCTAATAAAAACTACAACATAGAAATAAAATACAGGCATTAACTACTGTCACTGACAAGTGAGTTGAAATGACAATTACTGACATAAACCGTAAACGTATAAAACCGTTATGTGGAGATCGAAGGATCGAGAGATTAGTAATCGAGTATTTTTGTGACCGGTTGGTATTTAAGACTAATTTATTATTTAATTGATTTTTCGCATCCTGCGTCATTATTTATAACATTTTTTAAATAAACGAGTTGTAAGATAATCTAAATGAGTACGCCTCTTAAGCGGAATTTTGGTTTCTCGTGATGAGATTAAGACTACACTGACTCTGACAAGCATTAAAAAAGCAATCAATAACAAAGCAAAGAAATCAATACTAAGTAATCATTATAAGTATATAATTATAAATATTAATGAAATATTGTAAGATACAATATATATGCCATTATGAAATCTTTGATAAGTATGAAAACCGACTAAAATTGAAAATCGACTAAATTAATTACGTAAAAATCGTAATACGTAATACAATCTATTCGTATGAAAATTGATTTTTACGTATGTTCATGTCTTATAATGCCAGCTGTTTATTAAAATTATTGTTCTCTTCGATACTGTGATTTGTAATGACATTTATGATGTCATGATTTTTTTTTTGATGATCTCATTTTCCCACATTACTTTACTGATGATTAATCGACCTTGGTCTATTGTATAGAAATTGGTACTAACGGTAATGTAAGAATGTAAAGTAATGTAAGAGCTGTAAAGGCCCGTTTACATTAGGTTGACCCAACAGATCTTATTGTTAATATTTAAAATGATTTTATCAATGTTCCGGTGAACTAATGTGAGGAAAGGCACTCAAGTCGCTTAATATGACTAGTAAAATCCATTAAGTCGGAGAACGGTAAAACTATCGCGCCGACGATATGATAAACAAACTCTAAGTTTGAGAAGCAATTTAAGGTAGTCGTCTGGTAATTTAGGTTAAAAAAATAGTTTTTTTATTGCTTCATGTGAAAGTATAAATTATTATTTAAAAAATGTAGACCGAAATTCGTTACAGAAAGTGAGTTATAACTAATTTTCGAAAGCGCCTCATAATGCAGTCTCCTAGCGACATATCAGGACCCTCCGGGCAACAAGAATGCTGGGGTTCATATACATGATACTTGTATACTTGAACATATCTTTCTTGAATTTTAACCATTCTTAATATATAGATATCTATAGATTAAGAATGATTCAAAGGTTATGTTATAAAAAAAATTGAAAAATGTTTTTTTGTATGATTAAGGTGTTAATAATAACATATTAAAAATTCAAGATTAATACATTTTTCTAAAAAAAACGTCTTCTAAAATAGGCATGAGATACCGCTCGAGTTACCACACTACTACCTTAAAATGTCATTTGGTTTCATGAAATGTGATGATCACACATTCCATTCCACATTACCATATTGAGGGAGGGGTCAAAAAAATATGAAATTCGTGTGACGTAAAAAATACGGATGGTCCCTAATCTTGAATTGGAAAATACAAACATGATTCGATTAAAATTTCATATTTGCTAGCATTTATAGTTCAATTTTAAATAAAAGCTTAGTACTTTTTTTTCTTCTACTTCTCCAAGGGGAAACCTTCAAAAGGTACCCGACGCCATGGGAGCGACGCTGGGTTATGCGGGATTTTTACCGCACTGAAACAGCCCCGGTGGCCGTACTCCACGCATTTAAAAATACTCCAGGATCTTCAAAGGAACGCAAACAGAGTACTCTGAGCGCAATGCCCCATCAGGCTCCACCCAGGTGAGCGGCTGGGCCCACAGCACTGTCCGGTCTTTACAACGGTATGCGACCACACGTACCGCCGTTCTTCCCGAGTTCGCCTGGCTGGACGATTCGAACTCCCACTCTTGCCGACAGCAACCCCGGACGCCTTTTAGTCGCCTCTTACGACAGGCAGAGGATACCGTAGCCCTATTCTGATGCCGGAAATACAGGTAATTTTCTTACTTAATATAAATAAAGTTATACAATTTTTAGTGCCATTTTACCTCATAAGCACCAGCTCCACACCTATTTCGGCTTAATAACTGCAGTGTTAAGCGCTGCTGTTCTGATCTAGACGGTATGATAAAGGGGACAAATTTATCCGAGGCGTTTCAACTCAGTCCTCAGGGGTAGCAACGCATCCGTGGGTAACCATAAGTAAGACTAATCTTATCTGGAGTTGGATTACGGATATCCAATAGTGTCTACTTACCATTAGATGCACTACGTGCTAGTTTGCTACCTCCGTATAAAAAAACTCATACTTGCGATACTCATTCCACAAAAACGTTCAACTCAAAAATTTCCAAAAATCTTTTCTCAATCATATCATTGTAAAGAAACTGTGTAGGTACAAATATATTGTTTGTAAGGCATAACTGTTATGACATGATCTCGCTTCGGTAACATAGAACAGAAGAATGAAAAGTTACCCTATTAGGCTGGAATTTTCTTAACCGTTTAAGTACTTCCAATTTCTAACGAAAGCCTCAATCTTACCTTTTACATTTCGACCTTTAAATGTGAGATTAATGATTATCATATATAAACCTTGATCGATATTTTACCTCCAAAAGGATTGAATTTTTAAAAAAATATTAAACACGTCAGTTTTTATGATTTTAGATATATGTAGATAATATGTTACGGGTACTCACGATATGCGGTTTTGAATTTCTTTTTGCCGATATTTCGACCCAGTTACATGGATCGTGGTCACGGCGAAACTGCGGTGGCGGGGAGAAACCGTTGACAAGCACTAGTGGTAGATTAACCTATCTACCCTACTTCTAGTTCGTTTTTCTTTTATAGGTTCCATATCACGACACACAACACTAACCGTATCTTTAACCGTACGCACTGAACTTTGCATTATTTGTGATTTACATAAACTAACCACTGGATTCCAGGTTTGCGCTAATTTAAAACCATCTTCTCTGTTAAAGTTCTTAGGATGTTTTTTGATCTCTATTGCTTCTCGTGTAGTAATAGACGTGGAAAGTAATGACGCTCAGAGGAGATCACCTGAAGTTTATGTAATTCGATCCAGTGGTTAGAACCTGAATTAAGAATGTGTTCAGCTACCGCAGATTTCTTCGAGTCATTCTTTTTGACTGCGCTGATGTGTTCCTTAATACGTTGTGAGATGGCTCGTTTTGTCTGTCCAATGTAACAGCTGA